>CAUYRT010080445.1:0-27443 GCA_963574885.1 Lepilemur ruficaudatus | reverse complement strand
GCTAGAGTGAGTGCCATGGCGTCAGCCTAGCTCACAGCAACCTCAAACTCCTGGGCTCAAGCAATCCTTCTGCCTCAGCCTCCCAAGTGGCTGGGACTACAGGCATGCGCCACCATGCCCGGCTAATTTTTTCTATATATTTTTACTTGGCCAATTAATTTCTTTCTATTTTTAGTAGAGACGGGGTCTCGCTCTTGCTCAAGGTGGTTTCGAACTCCTGACCTTGAGCAATCCGCCCGCCTTGGCCTCCCAGAGAGCTAGGATTACAGGCGTGAGCCACAGCGCCCGGCCCAAGTTTTCTATTTTTTGTAGAGATGGGGTCTTGCTCTTGCTCAGGCTGGTCTCAAACTCCTGGCTTCAAGTGATCCTCCCACCTCGGCCTCCCACAGTGCTAGGATTACAGACATGAGCCACCAGGCCCAGCCTGGTTCTCCTCTCAATCTACACTCACTCCCTTCATGATGATCTCTTTTGTTCTCATGGCTTTAAATATCATATCTATGCCATAACTCTCAGATGTATACTTCCAGCTCAGACCCCTCTCCTAAATTTTAGACTCATGTAGTCAACTGCCTACTTTGATATCTCTACCGATGTTAAATTTGAATATACTCAAAATTGGACACCTGATCTTCACCACAAGTCTTCTTGGTTCATCTGCAATGAGTCTTCCCCAGTTTTGTTTATAGCTACTCCATTCTTCCAGTAATTCAGGCCAAAAACCTTGCCCCACATAACAGAGATAACTACTAACGGAGCAGAAATCAACATCTCAGTCTCCTGAATTTTATTCTTATGATCTCCCTTTACCACCCTGTCTCAACATGCACTCTGTAGAAATAGATCACAAATAAATGACATGTGCTGCCACCAACGCATCCACACTTAGTTGCCTAGAACACACTGAGGTATCTTAAGAAATTTTCACTAATTCCCCCTCCTGACATTCTCGGATATTTGATTGTCTTTAGAATTTCTGCAAGAGCCTGGCTATTTTCTAGGGCTTTGGTAGGTTATGACAATAAGTGAAGGATGGAAGGTGGAGTATAAAATCATTACTAGTAAAACAAATGAGTAAAAAAACCACAGGGCAGCAAGCCCCTGAAAGTTGAGAGAATGCTAGTATTCTGTTTTGAGAGGCACAGAGCCTTCTGGGAGAGAAACTGCATCTACCTACAGCCAAAAGCAAGAATTGGAACTCAAAAACCACACCCCTGCCTCTGAGTTGACCCATTACACTGGGTTTTTAGCTGGCCAAGCTGTGCTGCCCTTTGCGCTATCGGATTAACCCGTTAGAGCTAATTGACAGCAACTTCCCAAGATAACTGAAACCTGAAGCCTGTTCTTCAGGATTCTCTAGCCTCCACCACATTTCTCTCTCACACACACACACAATGCCCCACTCTCATTCCGAGGGCTTGGATTTGTGTTCTGGTCGGTTTGAGATCCTCTTTCACCCACTGTGCCCTTCAGCAATGGGAATTTTCTTTTCCCATAAGTCAAAGGCACGCTCTGTTAGTATCAATCACAAAAGGTCTCTAATTGCACTTGTTGCAAATAATGAGAAAGAGAAGAAACAGAGGACGGGACAAGGGAAAAAGGGACATTCTCCATAGCCCTCTGTCCTGGCTTCTCACTACAGCTCCAAAGAAATAAGACAGGCTTGGCAGGAGCAGGTCAGACAGATGACCTTGTTGACATCATAGCCCAGAATGGTGAGACCACTGATGACTCAGTCTATTGTTTTAGCCTACTGTATAGACCTAAATCTGAACAAGTTAATTATGAATAAATGAATGATAATTAAATCATAGCATTGATTTTTATTCAATAACTTTAGATGCTCTATGCTAGGCTTTTTAGAGCTTTCATCCAAGAAAATAAGGTCTGGATCAGAAGCAGTGATATCTGAATTTGTTCAATTTACCAGTTCATGCTGTTGTTAAGTTGACTATCATCAGTTCATATTTACTGTGTTTGAGAAGACACAAAACTGGCTTTCAAAGAATTTTGTCCTCAGAAGTGTACACTAAAACATGGCATGGAAAACCATCACTTGAGAAACAAAATGGCAGCATTACTTTTGAACAAAAAGCCAGGCATATACAGAGATCAAGAAATGAAAGGGTAATTGAATTCGTGTTATTAAAGGTGGTACCTCGGCCAGGCGCGGTGGCTCACGCCTGTAATCCAGTGCTAACTCTGGGAGGCCGAGGTGGGTGGATCCCTCAAGGTCAGGAGTTTGAAACCAGCCTGAGCAAGAGCGAGACCCCATCTCTACTATAAATAGAAAGAAATTAATTGGCCAACTAAAAACATATAGAAAAATGTAGCTGGGCATGGTGGTGCATGCCTATAGTCCCAGCTACTTGGGAGGCTGAGGTAGGAGGATCGCTTGAGCCCAGGAGTTTGAGGTTGCTGTGAGCTACGCTGACGCCACGGCATTCTAGCCAAAGCAACAAAGTGAGACTCTGTCTCAAAAAAAAAAAAAGGTGGTACCTCCAATAATGCATGATCTCAACCTTTGGACTTAGTCAAGAGATCAATCTCTTTGATGTGATGCTCGTGAACACAACACCCGTATTTTGTATAGAATGGGGTACAATGACAATTGTACACACTGTGAGCTGCAGGCAACCTTTTCTGACAACCTGTCTGGTGGGCCTCATTCTGGAATGCTCCAATACTAACCACATCCTCTTTAGCCTAGCATTCCCCTGCCAGGAACCCATATTTAGAGTAATGGAAAACAATAGGTGTAAGGAACATAAGGTTCCCAAGCTTGCTAAGAAATTCAGAGGATTTCCTTTGCTTCACCAAATAAGTCTAAATTTTCAAAAAAATATCCAAAATGCGTGTTCCAGCAATATGCATTTGTAGCCAATAGAATTTCATTGAAAATAAGCATTGGGAATACAATGAAAAGGAAAAAATGCAAGCGTCAGAACCAAATTCAGAAGTCTAATTTGTGCCAAAATACAAAGGTACAAAGTGATAATCTTTGCCCAATCATCCTGAGACCAAATTAGGAATTTTGTCACTGGTGTCCCACCTGCTAAATCCCTCTATTCTGGTTTACTGTTCTCTTTTCACAGGTCCTCATAAAGCCTTAGTGCCTCCTATATCAGAGGAAAACAAGCCAGTAAATCTATTCAAATCAAGGTATTAGTCGCTTAGCAATGTTACTTTGCTTGAATAAAGCATTAGCATTAGATATTATAGCACAGTGGAATAAAACACTACAATAAGCCTAATGTGTGGTTAAATATTCAGGTTCTGGTAGCAGATTTGAGTTGAAATCCCAGCGCTGCCACTTGCCAGCTGTATGACCTTGGGCAAGTTACCTTGAGCCTTAAGTTTCCTCATCCATAAAATGTATAGATTAATATCTAATTTGTAGGCTTTCTCTGTGGATTCAGTGGGATCATTTATGTAAACTACCTGGTACAGAGTAAACACTGAATACACAACAGCTGCTATTGTTTGGATTTCAGAAGAGGAGCACAGGGCTCTGGTAACATCATCCTGGAAGTGCGGTGTTTCAAGTCCCTTATCTCAGTCTTGAACTTGTTACCAGTAAGTATTAGAGTCCCAGTTTTAGAGTCAATGTCCTTAGCACCCTGAAATGATAAAACTGCTCCCCTTCATTAGGGGAAGGTCTTATTTCTATTTTGATCTCCATTATATCCCCCGCACAGTTCTTGACCCACGGTAATAATAACCATAACAATGTTTATAATAATAATAATAATAGCTAATGCTTATTGAAGGGTTATTAGATGCCAGGCAAGCTCTTCAGTGTGTTAATTGATTTAATTCTCACAACAACCCTGTGAGGTAGGTACTTTTATTATTCCCAATTTAAAAATGATGAAGACATAAAGAGCCTAAGTAAACTTAGGGCAGTCTGCCTTCAAAGTCCATGCTCTTAACCATCATGTTATATCTGAGCTTAATAAATACTTGCTAAATTAATGGGTTATGGTAAATTCACCAATAAAAGAATATCACATGCACCCTTTTGTGACTTCTTTTTTCTTTCATGACTTTCCATGAACTTCCTGATTAAAGATAGTGAAATCAAGATTCTTTTATTCATTCTCTTCCTCCTTTCAAACATCAATCTCAAACAACAAGGGGAACAAAGAACAGAAACACTAAACCTCCATATCTAATGGTATTAGGAGACATCTGTAACCCTGAATCACAGAATATGAAGATGGAAAGCTGCTACAGAAGTGGTAACTGATTTAGCAGAGTGGATGGAGGGCAGTCAAACCTAAGTACCTGCAAAGGGGAATATTGATAAGAAACAAGCAAGTCTTCCCCCATCAGAATCCTGGAAAGGCTTAGTAATTAGAGGCACTGACTACTATAGAAGTGGGGGAGAGGCTGAACACTGAAAGAGGGAGAGCTCTTTGAATGTCTGTGTAAGGAGCACTTAGACATCTCCCATTCACACCTCTACCAAGAAGAGCAGACTTCTGCAGGAAGCAGGTTAAATTGATTCAGAGAAGCTCCAGAGCTGGGACATCAGACACAAATGAAGTTGGAAGTGAGATGAGGCACAAAACACAGTGATGAAGTTAAAGTCCTCGTGCTTAATGTTGAGAATCCCAGTCTCATTCCCTCAACATTGATTCTAGAATACTGGCAGATAGGATTATGACTCCCAAAAGGGAGATTGGAGGATTCTCTCTGAAGGAAGTGACTAGCTCAAGAGCCAAGACTTAACAGATATTGACCAAAATGAACAAACAAACCAAAAACAACTGGTTAGCCAATTGCCCTATACTGAAGCCCACTGGTCGACAGACCCATCATGCACATAAGCCTTCAAATCTGCCTTTTAGAGCTTCGTTTTCAAATATGAACAAACAGCCATGATCACGAGAACCTAAGGAAAGCTTCCAACATGAAACAGAAAGACCAAAACAAAGAAACATGAAAAATTAGGAACTGGGGAAAAATAGAGATAAAACAAAGAGAAGAAGAAAACTTTAAAGAAACTATAATGACTATGCTCAGGGAAATAAGAGAAAATACTACATTGATGAAACAAAAGCTGGATGCTATTAAAATAAATTAATTAAACAGCAAGGATGAACTCTTAGAGATTAAAAATATAACTAAACTATATTTTTAAAATCACTAAAAGAGTTAGAACACAAAGATGAGAACTTTCCCAGGAAGGAAAACTAAAAACAAAGATATGGACTATACAAAAGAAATAATAGAGAATTAAAAGATCAACCCAGGAAATCTTACATGTAACTAATAATATTATTTCCAGTGAGAACCAAGACAATGTTGATGAAGAAATTATCAAATAAATAATAGAAGAAAATTTCCGAGAAGGACTGAGCTTCTAGACTGAAAGGCCCCACCAAATGTACAGCATAATATATGTGAAGGACTCAGACATCATCATGAAATTTCATAACATCAGAAATAAAGAGAAAATCTTAAAAAGCTTCTGGAGGAATGGAGAAGAATGAAAATAGGTTGCATCAAAAGATTAGGAATAAAAATAACATTGGTGTTCTCAATACCAACAGTAGAAATTAAAAGACAATGTGTCCTGTCTTCAAAGTGCTGCGGGAAAATAATTTTTAACTCAGTCAAACTATCAATCAACAGTGAAGATACAGAACGACAACTTTTCAGACATACACAACCTCAAAAATTTGCCTCCTTGGTAGCTTTCTCAGAAACTACTAGAGGATGCGCTCCACGAAAATGACAGAGTAAACCAAGAAAATGGGAGTCATGAGATTCATGAAACAGTGGATCCAGCACAGAAAGAAAGAGAAAGGGAATTTCCAGGATGATGAAAATGCAGATCCCAGCATAACAGTTGTGCGGCAGCCTTAGGGAACAACACATTTAGACTGGAACAGGAGGACCGAGAGCCTCTGCAAAAACAAATGAAATTGAGAAGGGATTTAACAGGCTTTACCAAGCATAAAATTGTTTTGAGAGGATTTTACAACCTTATCAGAAAGTGTGGAAAAACTTAGAAATTCAAATTAAGGTAAGCAAATTAAAAAATAAAGTGATTATTAACTCCAGTAAAAATAAAAAAGTTATACATGACATGAATTATAACTATAGTATACCACATGGATCAGCAATTAATGATATTTACATAGGCACAGTATTACAAATACTTAAATATGGATTTAGCTAAAAATTGTGGAATAACCATATCAAGGGTTTGAAGGAGGGTAAGGAAGTAAAAAAGGGCTAAAAATCCTCCTCAACTAAAATAGGAATAATGCCCAAATAATGCCCCAAATTGATTAATCAGGAGACACCAGTAACACTATAGTATTTAGAAACACAGAAGTAAATACCAGACTAAAGAGCTAAAAACCATGAAAGTGGTGGCTTCTGATGAAGGGTAGTAATGAGGCCTAGGGACTGCTTTGCTGTTGATACAAACCTTTTAGCATTTCCTGACCTTTAAAACTATATGCATGCATCACTTTGATAGTTTTTGGTTTGTTTTTACTTTTTAAAGAAGCAAGGGTATAAATGAAAAGATGTTGCAAACCACTGCTATAGGCAATATAGCTTATATATAGAAATTTCAATTTCATTGACAGTTATTGGGCAAGAGAGAATGCAGCCATCTTGCTAATGCATTTCCTTACTATCTGTCTCTCTCACTAGAATTTAAGTCCCATAAGGGCAGAAACAGGTGATGTGCTAGTAAATGTTTAAGAATAGCTCTATGGAGAGGAAAACAGCTCTTACAGCGTTTGCCAATTTTTGTGGTGTCTATACTACTACCATGCCTGATTTCAAGCTACCAACGTGATGTCACCGAATGCAGGCTTGGGAAAAGATGCACACAATCAACTTTTGTGAACTGGCTCCAACACATCACCAATAGAAACCCTATCTGTCTTTTTACTATTCTATCTGGAGTTCAACATAGTACCTAGCACATCACAGGTGCTCAATAAATAGTTGTTGACCTGTTGACTGAATAGGGGAAAAAAATAACAAAAGCCCATGGGTAGGCAAACACTGAACTACATAACTTTTGTTTTGTTCTGTTTTTTTTTTTTTTTTTTTAAATAGGGTCTCACTTTGTTGCACCGGCATGAGGGCAGTGGCTTAATCATAGCTCACTGCAACCTCAAACTCCCAGGCTCAAGCAATCCTCCTGCCTCAGCCTCCCAAGTACCTGGGACTACACACATGCACCACCATGCCCAGCTAATTTTTCCATTTTTTGTAGAGACAGGGTCTTGCTATGTTGCACAGGCTGGTATTAAACTCCTGAGCTCAAGCAATCCTCCCACCTTGACCTCCCAAAGTGCTAGGATTACAAGTGTGAGCCACTGCACACCCGACCTGAACTACATAATTTGATCTGAGAAAATACCATTTAAAATTCTAAGAGCAAAATAATTTTGAAAGCTGGAAATATTGGAGACCTTTGCCAGTAATCAGAATACTTCGAGAGAGTAGAAAGCTGAAGTCAGATTGTAACTTAGATGCTAGGTCACCATCAACCAATAAGGTCATCCTGGCCTCAAAGGAGAAAAAGTGGAAAGAAAGATAGCTGTGAGCCAGGCACTCTGCTCGTCACTTTATACATGTTACTTTGTTTAATCTTCACAATAATCCCAGAAGATATAACTCAGTAACCCATTTTATATATGGGGAAACTGAGACTCAGAAGTCTAAGTAACTTGCCCAAGGATACACAGCTAGTAAGAATGAGAGCTGGGCTTTAAACCCTAATTCCTTATCATATGCTTTTTCTGCTATACCAGCTACCTTCAAAAATATCTTTGAGCAAGGTAATTTAGGGAAAACAAGGTTTTGTTTATCAGAGATGTGAAGATAATTGTCTCAGCCTTCTGTAGTATTCTTTGGTTATGAAGGTCCAGCCTAAGCACCTGCAAAGTGGGGAGTAGAAATGCATCCAAACAGGCTTTTTTTTTTTTATAAGCTCTGAATTCTTTGTTGTAGCTCGCTCTATTCCTTGTCTAAAGCAGAGTGCAGGCTGCCTAGCAACCAAGCTAATGGCATCTTTTTTTTGCCTTAATTACCTTATGTTTTCCACAAGCTCAAATGGATTGGAGCAAATATCAAGAGTAGGTCTGAGTTTTTTATATCAATATATCTGCTCACATATATGAACAGTATACACACATATATATACATGTATGCATGCACACACACACATACACACACACACACACACACACACATACCCCTCCCACCCTCCCTCCATCCCATGATTAAAGTAGAAAGATGAATTAGGCTGTTTATATAGGATATCATATCATTGGCTAAAAAGTACAAAAATTCACCATCTGGTTCCTTGCCTATAAATACAACATCAAACAACTGGCTTGACTAACCATTCTTAGCAATTTGAGGGATTCTTGCATTCTCAACTAAATTGACCAGTTGTTTTCAGTTATGTGTGTGTGTGTGTGTGTGTGTGTCTCCTAAAAGAGAGTGATATTTATCATAAACTTATCAGTAGTAATAAAGTTTGAATCCAGCATTGTTAATATCTCTGCTAGTCACTTTTTTTATTAGAACAAGAATCACCAAAATATTTGCTATCAATCCTCAGGGCAGAAAGAGATATGTAAACCCAAGTTTCCTCTAAATCACTATGCAGACAGAGAAGCAGCTGACAGGATGAAGAAATAAAGGGAGGATAAAAAGAATATGAGTATCAGACACAATCAGCTGCCTATCTGACAGCCTTCTTCCTTGCTAACAAAACCTCAATTTTGTTCACACTTTTCCAGCAGCTATATATTTTGTTTACACTTTTTAATCACAGCGGTCACATTTCTCTTTCCAGATTATTGCTTTAGGCATGGGTATGGGACACAATTGTGATCAAGAAAGTATGAGGAGAAGTCTGCTTGGGGAGCTTCTGGAAAAGATTTCCCCACTCTTAAAAAGAGATACAAGAGAAGGACATTTCCCATTTTCACCTCTGAACATTTCCACCTGTATATGATGTCTGGAATTTTGGCAGCCATCTTGGGACCATGAGAGAAACCAGCACATGAGGGCAAGCCAGCATGCTATGGCTTGTAAAGTGGAAAGATGAAAAGAACCTGGCTAATTGATGACATCATTAGACTGTTAAATTAACTGACCCTAGGGCTGGGTACAGTGGCTCTCACCTGTAATCCCAGCACTTTAGGAGGCCAAGGCCAGAAGTTTGAGACTAGCCTGGGCATCATAGTGAGACCCTTTCTCTAAAAAAAAAATAAAAATAAAAATTAGCTGGGCATGGTGACACGTGCCTGTAGTCCCAGGTACTTGGGAGACTGAGGTGGGAGGATCGCTTGAGCCCTGGAATTCAAGGCCAGCCTGGGCAACAGAGCAAGAGGCTATCTCTAAAAACAAAAAAACAAACCCTATATCACCCCTACCTTCGAATTTTGAAAAAGAATTATTACTGAGGTCATTTTGTATTGGGCTGTCTATTACTCATAGCCAGAAGCAATATGACTAATACAGTATGCTAGCAAATGCCAGTGCTTTTAAACTTATATATGTGTAGTTCTAAATACTTCCGAAAACGCCTACTTTTTACATTTGACCTTCAACCTCTAGAAACTCCTGTGTATTTTTCTAATCTAATTGACTTCTTTTGCCTTCTCACCTTCCTCTCATATTCCCTTACTCTTTCTCTTTGTTTTTGTCTTTGCTCTCCATTCTTTTCTCTACTATCTTCCCCTTCCCATCCTTTGGCTTTCTCTAAGCCTTCAGTGGCTATGATTTGAAGCTGGAATATATCTATATATACATTCATCTATACATAGTTAAATATTATTTCTTATATATTGGAAGGACTTCTTTCTCATTCCAAATTATTCCTTTCATATAGAGATAGGTCTCCCAGCAAAAAAAAATTCCTGGCCTCTCCCCACCCACTTATTCATTTCTCCCCACAAAGGAGGAATGACTTGATCTGACTGGTTAGTTTGGAAGGAAAACTAAGTATATGTGTCTTATCTTCTTTCTCTGGGAGTGGGCTACCTATAGGGAGCATGTGCTCTGCTATTCTTCTCCAGATTGTACATTTTGCAAAAGGCGTGCCCTCATGGGGCAGGACTACAGCGGTCCAGTAATGCCAGTGACCAGGTGGAGAAGTTTGTTTAACCTCAGGTTCAGTGTGGGGAAGCTCACATGCCTACAAGTGGAAGCCACATCCTCTAATACCAGCATTATCAATAATAAAGGTAACAGTTTCCTATATACCAGCTCTTTTATCTTATTATTGAATTGGTTCTGAACTTGAGTCCCAAATAGGATTTCTTTTCATTAGTCCCCCTTGAACATTACCAGTATATATTAAAGTTTTGCTTCCCTGTTCCTAAATATATTTATTCTTCATGACTGTATGCTGTCATTGCAGGTTGTTTAAGACAAAAAATAATTCTTCAACAATGTGTCTTTGTTTTATAAATGTTTTTTGCAAACTAAAGATGTTTTTAAATTTGCCTGTGTTTGCCTGCTATTGATTGGGCTTCCTATGGAATAGAGGCTGTTGGTAGGAAAATTATTTACCATCATGATGTTTTAGATTCTCAGCTCATGATAACTTGAGAGTTTGCACTTACTTGATCTGACTCCAGCTTCTCAGCAATTTCACCTCTAGCTGCTGCCTCTGTATAGGCTTGATAGAAGGTCTTTTCTTGGGATTCCACTGTAATGGTCAACACAGCATCATAAGCTTCCCGAAGCTTTGGGTTCTTCCTCAGGACCTGGTAGAGGGTGTGCTTATAAGGTAAACTGTAGAGCAGAGCATCATAGGGAACAAAGACATAGGTTCCATCAGTCATTTTCAGATCATGAGCCCATTCCAAGAGATGCATCTGAGTCTCTCCTCCAATCAAGGCCGAATGCATACACATGATGATTACTGAAACCGACAAAGCGAGGAAGTTATGGCAGCAATATGTTAGTAAAACACAGTACCAACAACTACAGATGGGACAAATAAATAAATGTTTTCTAACCAATTTATACATAATGCACGTCTTACTCTTCCAAGATGAGCAAGACGTTGAGGTCTTGAGCTGAGGCTGAGCTATGTTCAGGGACTCCGGATTGGGCATAGGGATAAGATGTGCCTATAGGCTGCAGAGCCTAGTACTAGCCAGGAACAAGAACTAGTATAACAAATGGGAGGTAGCATAACAAAGAGGCTTTGGGATTGGAAGTCCTAGGTTTATATCCTAACACCACAAGTTATTACCCTTGGGTAAGTTACTTAACCTCTCTACCTCACCCATAAAATAGAGGTAACACTATGCACTTCATGGGGTGGTAGTGGTGATTGAAGGAAACAATTCATATTATGGGCTTAGTACATAGCACTCAATAAATAGTAGCTACTATCATACCTAAAAATAAGAAGGCTAGGAAAGGATAGGCGATATTACCATAGGCACTATTGGTTTTTTATTGTCCATCTCCTACAAACAAGCACTCCAGTAGATTTTGACCAACTGCTCTCACCCTTACCAAGGCCATCATAGACAATGAAGGATATTAATTCACACTCATCTATAAATGCTCCTATAGGTTGAATATCTCTTATCCAAAATGCTTGGGACCAGAAATATTTCAGATTTCAGGGGGGATTTCAGAATATTCGCATTATACTTACCGGTTGAACACCCCTAATGCAAAAATCTGATATCTGAAATGCTCTAATGAGCACTTCCTTTGAGTGTCATGTTGATGCTCAAAAAGTTTTAAATTTTGGAGCATTTTGAATTTTGGATTTTGAGATTAAGGATACTCAACCTGTAATATTATGGATGATATGTTCAACTTTTTAAAATCTAACTTCCCTGTAATTGGAATTAATTTTCACTCAATTTAATTCTTCCTAGACTCATGAATCTATGCTGTTTGGCAAGGCTATGCTAGAATAGAGTGGATTAGAGGGGGCCATGGTTGAAGAATGGCAGCTAGGTCATGAGACTGAAATTCTTATATCCAATTTCTTCCTTGGCATGCTAAATGAGTTTAGTTTAAGCCCACTGTGCTTCAGTGCTCACATCTTTAAAATGTAGATTCCAATGTATTTCACAGGTACGTTGAGTAGTTTAATTAGATAATGCCTGGCAAGTATTGAGTTCCTTGAAGAAAGGCAAAGGTTCTATTGCCATTGGTAAATATTAATTATACATGCTTACATGGAACCTTTAATCTCAGGACCTAAGTGTGCTTAACTAAGTTCAATAACTGGTCTTTGGCATTTACATATTGCCTCATCTATTTTCAAAAAACCTTCTTTACACTTGCTAAATACTTCCAGAAAGTTTCCCCTTTGAGCTAGAACTGGTACCTTCAGTTGTTAAGGTGCGACTAGTAAGTCATGAAGTTGACTTGCACACACATACAACATAACTTGAGTTTTCTAATGACCATTAGCTTTTTCAAAATAATTACCCTAGAGGTTTTACATGCATTCCGATGCTCAAACCTGCCTTAAAATTCTCTAGGGATATCTTTGGAGCTAGTTCATGAGCCACACAAGGAATTCAGGCTCACTTGTTCACAATCATACATTGTATAAGGAAAATGGAGTGCCAGAGAGGTTTGACAAGGCAAGAGCTGGATTTATTATAGAAGGAGAAACTAGAACTGAAGGCCCCTCACTCTCTACATTTGGCTATACCATTAAATATGAACTGGTTTGGTCAAATTATTCCAGTCACAGGTCCATTGAGGGGGAAAAATGAATTAAGTCAGGTATTTCAGGTCGTTGGCCAGTTTGTCCAACAGTTATCCTTGGCAGATGGGTTAGTATTACTTAGCATCTTTCTTCTACAAAAGCAGAGATTAAATGACTTGATTAAGGTTATACAATAAAGATACAATTCAATTTAATTTACTTAAAAGGATATTAAAATTACTACATGAAAAATGTTAAATAGAACTAAGAGTTTTGTGTTAATTGAAATACAGCAAATATTTTAACATATACTGTGTGTAGTGGGCATTATTATGGTATACCACCCAGATACACACTTCAGGACTGAAGCACTCATTCCACTAGCTGCTGGAGATGTTAGCATCTGATACCTGATACATCTCTGAGAATTTCCCTCAGCTGAGGAGAGCCACCTCTCCCAATGTAGTATGCTGGGGCTGGCTGGTGCTAGTTCGCAAGAGCCTGTGGTTAAATTATCAGGGATTTTGTGAGCCAGTTAACATCATGTTGGTAGCTTGAAATTGGCCATGATGGAAGTAATTACACAATGGAAATCAACAAACACTACAAATCAGGGCTTTTTTTCCCCTGAAGATCTGGCTGTTAAACAATTATTACCACACACTGTATCTCTTTTTCTGGGTGAGCCTGCACCTAATGACTATTCAACATGGAGGTAGAATGGCCCAGTCTCCTTATCTCAATTCTGGACAACTCTGAAGTGTCATACCAGCTCCAGGGCTCCCGTTGGGACTGGCCAATGCCTCTGTTGTGACTGTACTGCAGTTCAATTCTTCCCTCTGCCCAGTGCTACTGCCTTGTGTGGTGGTGTCCTTGAAAGCACTCATCCAATAAGTTTCCTGCACTCAGAGCTCCATCTGACAGACTGTTTTCCAGGGAAACTGACTTGTGACACTGGGTTATAGCCCCCACCTTACCCTGAACTGACTTCTATCACGGCACTTACAAAACCTATTGCCCTTATTTATTTATGTCAGCTTCTACTATGAAAGTAGCTCCTTGAGGCCAAGAACTGGCCTCTTATTTACCTCCATATCACTGTACATGTTATGCACACAATGAATGTTATTAAGACGAATATTTGCAAACTAATAGATTCTTCAAAGAGGAGAGGTTGTACACTTGAGTATTTTTTTGTGTGTTCCTTCAGATGTAAGACATGAGCATATTTGGATTGTTAGGATGGAGAAACAATTAGAAGTGATATTTGCTGGGTAGGTAGAACTACCATGCTTGTCTTTAATGTCATTAACTATGCCCAAGACCTTAACTTCAACCTGAATCCTTCGTGTTTAATTTTCTTTCATTGGCCCACACTGATGACATTTTGGACAAAGGGTCTTAGCCAAGTGTGATGGCACATGTCTGTAGTCCCAGCTACTTTGGAGGGTAAGGCGGAAGGATCTCTTGAACTAAGGAGTTCAAGGCTGCAGTAAGCTATGATCATGCCACTCACACCAGCTGGGGCAACAGAGCAAGACCCTGTCTCTTTTAAAAAATAAAACAGTAAAAAAAAAAAAAAGACAAAGGTTCCAAATTTTTATAACTAAGAAGACCCTGTGAGACCAACTAGCTCAATGCATCTTCAACATTTTATAGATGAAGAAATAGAAAACTTGAGCGGGAATGACCACAGGCTCCTCTATTTTTTGTATGGCAAGAACTTGCCATTGAACATGATTAAAGTAGAAAGTATAAATACTGAATTCAAACAACAGAATCTTAATTTAATAGATTGAGTGCTTCATCAACAGGGATTTGTAGATGGATCTGGTCTACAAGATAGTTTTACTGAATAGCTTTATTATCTTAAAATTACATTCATTAAAATGGGATTGGACCTGTAAATTGTTGTCAGGAAAGGATTAGCATACAGAAATCTTAAATCCTAGACACGGCCCAGGTCAACAGGTAGCCACTGAATAATACTAATTTGTAAGTTTCCATCCTGTCAAGCTACTGTTTAGTCAAAACAAGGACCAAGAAATACACCCTCCTGAGATCACATCTCACTAGGATATGATATTGGCACATTCTCCGAGCTACCTGAGCCCCACTCTAGCTGTTTGGCAACTTTCTCTTCACACTATGGCACTGACTGTGACAGAGGGTCTACGACCTTCTCTCTCACCCTCAATGCCAACAGAAGAAAATACAATAAGACTCCAGAGAAGCCAATTCCCAAGTCATTCAACTCCTATTGCTCTTCCTGTATTTAAATACTCTATCCAATATTTCTTTGAGATAGAAGAACCGTGTTTCTCAGAAGACAAACTTCACTTTTTTTTTTTCTTACAGATTACTGGCTATGGCGTCCTCCATGGAGGATACTGGACCCAGTCTAACACATCGTGAGATGGAAATGGCTCCACTAGCTAGTGTTAAAGACTTCTTTAGGAGCCATATTCATATTTGTGAGCCCTCAATATCATGCCAATCTACAGAAACCCCCCATTCTACTGTCCTTGCTCTTCATTTTAACCCTTTCATGACATTTCCTGCCACTGACATTCATTTTAACCTATTTTGTTTTAACTGCTGTTGAGAGAGGGGAGGGAACGCAGGCCAGAGGAGGAGGGGGACATGCAGATTTATCCCAAGTCTCACATTCCCCCAGGACTCACCCCCATCTGGCCAAATTATGAAAGAAGTAGATTCACACCCTCTTCCTTTCAGTTTTCTCCTGACCAGTCTACAAAATGGCTGTTAAAGAAGAGAGTGGAAGGCTCTGTATGTTTCTCATGCCCCACCCCTAAGTGTGATTAAGTGCAGGAGGCCCTCAAAGTACACTTTAAGATAACTACACTAGATGATGTGTGGCTATCTCTATCAGCTGAGGATATCCCACACATTTTCGGCTTAAGTCCTGAGACCATCACTTACTTAACTACCACCAATGTTGAACTGGTCCAAGTAACTCAGCATGATGGAAGACACACTTAAGGTCTCTTAAATGCAGGAAGCCTAGATGTTAGAGATTTCCTCTTGTGCTGAGTCTTCAATAAATCATCACTGATAGTGGACCTATTCATTAAAGCAAATTGTCCTTTTACCATTTATATTTACTTACATTTTATCTATACCAAAGTCCCTATCAGCACTAAGCCTCCTGGTCATACTAGGATCAGGATCGCTGTTACTACTGTAGGAAAACAGGGCTGATGCCTGGTACCTTGAGACACTTAAAAGAATTTCATCAGTTGGCCCAGAAGTGAAGAAAGAAAAACAGAAGGAATGAATTATATGCCATATACAGAACACAGGATCTCAAGTGATTATGCTTCAGGAGCAGATCTCAAGTGGACAGGAGGCAGCAGAGCATAGATCTATCATTAGACCAGTGGTTTTTAAAGTGTGGCCCCTGGACCAGCACCATCAGAATCACCTAAGAAATTGTTAGAAATGCAAATTCTGAGGCCTTACCCCAGTCTTCCTAAATCAGAAACTCTGAAAGAGGGACCCAAAAATCTGTTTTTTAAAAAGCCTTCCAGGGGATTCTGGTATTAATACATACTTAGATTTGAGAGCCTCTGCTTTAGACTAACCTGAATACATATCCTGGCTTTCCCATTCACTAGCTATGTGACATTAAATAAATTATTTAACCCCTCTTAGCCTCAGAAGTCTTATCCATAAAGCAGGTAAACATTAATTGGCCTTACTTTATAGGAGTGATGCAAGAATTAAATGAAATGGTCCATGCAAAGCCCTTGAAAAATTGCTAGCACATACTAAACTCTCAGTAAATATTAACTATTATCATTGCTGTTATTATTATTTTTCTTATGTATAAGAATCTTTGATAGATGGGAAGAAGCTATCCTGTCCCTGGCAATACAATAGCAACCAGATATCTAATTTTGGAAGAACAAGAGAAGGCCAACATGACTATGTCATATTTACTTAAGATCATATTATAACAAAGTGTTCCCAATTTCGAAGGATTTAAAGGAAGTCCCAAATGGTCCAACATCATGGTAATCCGAAATTGAAAGTATTTCACAATCAGCCTAGCATAAGGCTGATAGGCAAAAAGATGTGGAGAAAACAAGAGGGCTTGGAACAGCTATTTGAAAAATTCTCTAAAGAGCTGTAGGCATGGCCTCCTGCTATCTTTTGTAGGAATTAGAAAAAGAATCCCTTCTGGGTGAATGCAATCCCACAGGTGCTCTGCTTGGTAAGTGGATGCTCTTTTGTGCCATTGGACAAAAACCTTCAAAAGGACTCATGGTTTAAGGAGCAGAGAGTGGACTGGATTTTAATCCTCAAGACCAAACAGCTAGGTAGCCTTGTGCAGGGCACAACCTACATAACTACACATAGCAGTCGCAAGTTGAGGCCTTTGCCTTTGAATAATATGTCTCCTATTTGAATTTGCCAGAAAAAAAGAAAATCAGTAACTGCTCTCAAGGCTTAAGGGAAATGAGTTAAGAATCTGGAAGAGGCCAAATCCCCCTATTCTGGGACTTTACCCCATTCTTTGGTGTTAATAATGCTTACACCTACCTGGTTGTTACTGTGAGACTCACAGGTGTCATAAAATTTGAAAGAAAACACCCATCTCCTGCATAATCCTGAGGATTAAATGAGATGATCTATGTGCAAATGGCTTGTAAACAAACTGTAAAGAGCTGTTTACATGTAAAGTCATATTATGGTTGTTTTTATTGCCTCTATGGGAGGATCTAATAACACCTCTGTTGTTTCCCCTCCCAAGATCCCGCAGCTATTATTGTTATCATTACCTTTACTATTAAGTATACCATCCCCTTGGTGTTATGTAAGCACAACTTAAACATGTTTCTAACACTCTAACTCCAGTAAGGTGCCAGTGATATTCCTAATTGGAAACATTAATCTATAAGAAAAAAAGTGGCATACCAGCCAGTAATAGGCTGCTCTTCTCTCCCTTCCCTCCCCACCACCATCATCACTACCACTACCACTGCCACTGAGACATGGCAATGCCATCACTGTTATCAGATCAGGCAAAACCAACCTTCCAACTATTTTTATTACTGCCAAATATTGCCCAGACCCGCCAAAGAAAGGGGTCCCTTTGCACTGTATTTTGTACATTACAAAGGGTCCTTCTCTGAAGGTTTGCTTGGGGATCCATAGTATTAAGAAGTAGCCTCACCATAGGCAAAATAGGGAAGAGGTCAGGCCCTGCCTTCCTCAGCCCTTCTCAGCTGAGATCATACAAAAAGCTTAGTGCCATTTTAGTCCTTCTAAGTCAAGACAAATAACAGTCAGGACTACTTGGCAGCCTCAGTCTCACCAGTTGAGAAGAACTGGAAAATTAGCTCGAATTTGGTCTGGTATTGCTGTGCCTGGTGCACTGCAACCTTCTTCATTGCTGTGTTGGCTTAATCCCTACTCATTGGCTTCTGGCTCAGTTTCCCACCCAGGTAATCAGTTTTCTAATGGGACCAGAGGTATGCCCTGAACCCTATGCCACCTGGCTAGAGAGCCCTGATAATCCATTTTTCTTCATTCTCTGGATCTTGCTTCTCATTCTCCCACTGCCTGGGGCACTGTTTGCAACAGATGATCAAGGGGACAACAAGGACAAGGTCTATCGTACTTTAACATTCACTCCCTTTCTACAACTTCTGTTGTCACACCTCACCCACCAGTTGGCATGCCCTCAGATGCCAACACGTGGCTGTACCAAGTGTGGGCACCATACACTCCTTTGAACACTGCACATTGAGCTGCTCAAGGTTGTACTCAGGCCACAGCCCAACAGACAGCTCAGTTTACCAGCCCTCACCCCCACCCACACTCTGACTCATGTCACTGAGGTCCCAGCATGCCTCATCTGAATCTGCCTATGTTTTGTCAGAAACGAGAGGAAAAATCCTGGAGTGCAGACCTTTGCCTTCATTGCCTTTTATCTCTCTGTCTGAGTCCCTCCTCCACTTCCTGTTGCTGTCCTTGCTACTCAGAGACTTCCTTTGCTCCATAATCAACCTCTCTACGTTCCCTCCCACCAATCTCAAAATTTTCATTCCCTTAGTGGGCTGATTCATACTGTTAGAAAGGAAACAATTTGACTAAACAAATCTGACTAAACAAATCTGACTAAACAAAGTCTATTAAGACAAAAATGACCGGTAACTTAAAATGAGGAATACTTATTTGCATTTTATTATGTTAAAGCGGTAGTTCTCAACTCTGGCTGCACTTTACAAGCTCCTAGGAAGCTCTTTAAAATACTAAATACATTTGCTGAGGCCCCACCACAGACCAATTCAATCAGAATCTCTGGAGGTGGCACTCTGGCGCTAGTCATCTTGACAAGATGTCCAGGTAGTTCCAGTGAAGCCAGAGTGAGAACCCTTGACCTAAAGGAATGAATCTCTAATGGTAATAATATGTACATTTGCTACCTCCCTGCCTCAAAGGGGTTGTGGGTGGTGAGCATTCGATCCTAATTCTTCTCAGTCTGACAGCCCAAAGAGCTTTCACGACTTGCATTTATTTAACATTTCATGGTAGAGGCCAAAATGTCATTTCAAAGTATACTATTTAGAATGGGTGGGATGTGAAACACTCATGGAATGTAAACTTGCAGGAGACACTGGGCTTCACGAAGATTTGTAACATATTATAAAGTTATGACACTAAATATGTTAGCCTGTTTCTGGCATGGTTCCTCCCTGGAAATGGTTTTATATCTTTAAAAATAATTCTGTGCTCTACTTTGAAAATAACAAGCTCTATTATGAAGTAATCAGAGCTACACTGATTGCTTAACATTACAGGATCTTATAAACTGGAGCTGGAAGCAGACTACTGTCATTGTGGAATTAAAAACTCCTCTTGCCCTCATCCTTCCATAATGATCATAATTAAGGTCCAATATTGGAGACACTTGAAACTGAAAATGGGCTTCTGGTTAAAGGCCAGGCCTAAGCTGGACTGTTCTCTAACAAGCCCATTGTTATGTTAAGGAAATGACTGGGACCAGGACTAATCCTAGCAGTAATCAGTTTGACAAGTAGTTTCTGGAGCTATCCATCCTAAAGTGAGGAGTGACTGCAACAAGGAATTAGCGGTGTTCTCACAAATCACTGCCACTTCTAGAGGAAGGCAAAGCAGAGATTCAAAAATTGGAATAGAAAAAAAAATCAAAACGAGGTGTCACAAGGGCTTGCCCTAAGTGTAAGTAAAAGAGACTTGATTCAAGAGGACCAGGAAGGGGTCCCTTTTCCCCCAAAATCCACCCTGCTCGCCTTGGGGATGGTAGCTTCAGTGACTCAAGTCCTTTGCTTTGCATTTTGTCCATAGTTTGCGTAAGAATCATATTTGAACACAAAGCTTCCCTTAGAGGGGGAAATATATTGAAATGTAGGCAGTCTTTTCATTTTAAGATGCTTTCATTTATCAGCTAGGTGCCCTCCATATCAACTAGTGGTGTGTTGTAGGAAAAAAAAAAGCTTTGCTTTGTGAGGAGGGGCAGGGGTGGTCACGTTGGAGTCTGAAGAAGAAAGGTTCTAAGTGCCCCACAAAGGCACTGGGCACCTATGAAAGAAAGTACCCATAAGGGAGGTACATGGTAAACCTCTCTGCAGTGACTAGAACAAACAAAAATGAAGTCCTAAGAAGACCCCACCTACTCTGGCGAGTCTGAAATTACCAGGGTCCTAAGGGAAGAGAGGGTGTGTGGCCACAGTGCTCTCAATGCCATTTTTCTAGGTGCTGAGAGCAGGCACTGGCATCCAAGGGCATTTGAACACAGAGTTGTTTGTACCTTCATTCAGTCCATAAAACAAGCTCTGTCGAAGCAGGACAGTCTCGGGGCCTGGGTGTGAGTGAAAAAGGGCAAACGCATAAAGATCTGGGAAGGAATGTGCTATCCTAAGATGTGAGGGTAGGAAACCTTTTGGAGATTGTAATATCTTTGGCTGGAGCTACCTTTAAATCTCAGCTGGGAGAAAGCACTTACTGCGAATTCGGTCTGCCTGGCGAATCCGCTGGAGAGCTTTCCGAATGCTTTGGCTGTCTTGTCCTGTGGTCAGGACGACCCCTACAGGTAGGCCGTGGCTCCGAAGAGCACTTGCGACTTGGTTGGCTGTGTGCACCCAAATGTCTTCATCTGAAGAAATGACTCCAGCATGAGCCCACTGGAAATATTTCATGACAGTTACAAGCACCCGGATGGGAGAAGGGAGTGTCCGAGAAAAGGTCGGGTAGCTATTTTTATTGTCTAATTCATAATTCACACAAGCCCAAGAGAAAATCCCTCTGTCCGAGCTGTTTCCCAGGAGCGAGGCTGCCTCACAGTAGCCGGGGTTGGTAGGTCCAATAAATCCTGAGGCCATCTGGTGGTGGGAAATGAAACTGGAGAGGGCCTTCGAGGTCTGGCAGTCTTCATTGAGAATCACATATTCAAAAGAGTAACCCAGGTTCAAAGATCGGTCCCGGTTAATTCTCTCAATGGCCAATCGAGCAGCAACCTCAGGCAGGGCCTTTGAGAACAAGGGATCACAAACCCAAGGGCCCACTACCCCTATCTTGTAGGGGAGTGCCCACACCTGCTGCAGGAGGGACGGGAGGGCCAGGAGACACAAGCACCACAGGAGCTTGGAGGATGCAAGGCCATGGTGTCCTGGCAGTCCGCTGGGAGCCGCAAGCAAGAGCATAAGTTGAGAAAAAGGCCAGGGTCCCAGGAACATAGCCCTCCTGCTTCCAGCAAGCTAATGATGAGATACTGGAAGGTTATTCTGCTCTCCCAAGATGGGCAGTGGTGTTTCCAAATGCCTGTCAATCAGAGAAAAAGGTTTGTTACCCACATTATTTCTGAAGCTTCCAGAAATATCGGTTATGAAACAATGCAAAGGAATGGCAGTCCCCAAACTGGAAGTTCCTTTCCCCCTCCCTGACAAAACTCCTCCTCTTCCTGTACTCCTTATCTCAACACCTCTATCCACTATTCGCCCACTTGCTTCAGTCAGAAACCTGGGAATCACTGAGACCGCTTCTTCTCTGCCCTGACATTCAATCCATCACCAGGTCCTATTAATTCAACTTCAGTAGTAGCTGCTCACCTTACAATGTTGTGAAAATTACATGGGTTAACATATAGCAAGTGCTTATAACAGGACCTGGCATGTCATTAGCACTGTATTAGTCATGTTATTATTATTATTATAGTTTTAAATATGTCCATTTTTTTCTCCCCCATACAGCCCTCTTGGAGAAAGATAGATGTAAACATATAATGGCAATGCATAGTAAAAGGCACTGTGATTGAGGTAGCTCAGACAGAGAGGATCACCTAAACCCAGATTTCAGGGGAGGAGAGGAGGAAGAGGGAGGTCTCTCTGGGTTGAGTATTGAGGAAAAAAAAAAAAAGAAGTTAGCCAAGTGAATGGGATTGCATGGGAGGTTGGGGCTAAAAGCCTTCCAAGCAGCAGAGGGAACAACATGCAGAAAGACCCAGAGATAAATATATATATTTATATATAGGAGAATTGTGGAGTAAAGAAAGAAGACAAAGCACAAAACCCTGAAAACCTGCAATGCTTAAAGATCAGAGAGAAAGGAAGTCCAGAAAACAGCAAAATCCAGGAGATAACGGTATCTTCAGGGAATACGAAACTTTGAGGATGGAAAGTATTTATTAGTGTCAAACTCTGCTGAGAAGCCACATAAGCTAAAGATAGAAATGTGTCCATTGGATTTGCATTCAGAAAGTAAGACTGCAAAGTTGAGGGACCACAATGAGTAAAAAATAAATGGGAATTAATGAAGTACAGTCAGCAAGTGTAGAGAACCCTTTTAAGATGATATATGAAAAGCCTTTCTCAGTCTGGCCCTTGCCTTTGTCTATAACTCCATCTCCCACTGTATACTATAGTGAATTTCTCTTAGTTCCGTCACATCATCTGTCAAGCCTAGGATTTGGAAAATGTCATACCCTCTGCCTGGAATGTCCTCCTTTCTCTCTCTTCCCATGCTCCCTTTCTGGGTTCTTTTGAAGAACTCTACCTTCAAGACCCAATTGAAGTGTTCTCTACTCTGTGCAGCATTAGTTAATACCCTCAGGTTGAATTCATTGTTTCTCCATCTGTACCTCATACTTACGCTCATTAGAGAAAGTATCACTCTGATCTTCTCTATTTCTGGTCCATGTTGTGACAAGGATAGGGAACTGTTTGATATTTCTGTACTTGCAGGACTTCATACTTTCAACCACAAGGAGTGATCAACGGTGAGGACAACTCTCAATGGAGAACAGAGCCCACCAGACTGGGAGCTCCTAGGAGTCCTCCTCACAGCACTATTGCCCAGCCAAGCGTCCAACACACAGTAGATATCAGATGAATGTTTGTGAAATGAATGAATAACACATTCATTCATGTTGGTCCAAGGTCTGAAATAACCTCTCTAGACATAATGAGAAGAATTAGTTGCTTGGGAGAGATGTTAATGTTATACTAAGGAAAATCCTTAGTATATCCTTAATTCTAATCAAAGATCAAAATAACCGGGATGGCTCTCTTCAGGACTGATAATCAGCATTGGTGTGCACTGGTCAGGCCCAACTGGTTGTTTATTGCCAGAAACAATTCTACCTGTGCCAGCCCTGTTGGTTATTATCTTTGATTTTCCAGTTTTATGAGAAACTCTGACTCCTCAAGAGACCAATCTGAAGCACACCTAGTTAGTGGATCTTAAAGACTCACCACAATAGTATGCCCCAACGTTTGTAAACAGGTGAAAGCTGGTTTAAATGAGAATGAAGAAAGACATGGGGGAGGAAACATCTCACAAAGCAACATGAGCCAGGGGCTGAGGGTTGTGTGGGCTATGGCGGGGCGAGTGGGGGCGAGGGACAATGAGATTTCCAACTTTGCCTTAGGGGTAGTGAAAAGATGGCTCTGGGCTGATTATATGCATAAGAAGCTTGAATTTATTCTAGACCCTCAAAGATAATCTAGTCCAGCCTCTCTCCCTGCAAATAGATCTATTCTGTGCACTGGCTATATTGAAGGTATGAGAGTAAGATATAGGATAAATGAAATGTGAGCTTCATCTTTAGCCTTCAAAGAGCTTCCAATTCAGTACTACAAGCTGAGCTCTGATTAAGAGCCACATGATTCTCTTCTCACCTTCCCCCACCAATATTTGCTCTTTCATGAAAATTTGAGAGCCAGTGCACTCTAGGAGAAACCCTTTCTCTCAAATAGTATGGGAGGAGTCCCTATTTCTGGTCTGTATTGTGACAAGGATATTGAGCTGTATGATATCTCTGTCCTTGTAAGACCTCACTCTTTCAGCCACTAGGAGTAGGCAGCAGTGAGGACAGCTCTATATGGGGAACAGAGCCCTACTCACAGCGACAGGGCAGAGAAGCCAAACAACTGCCTCTTCTCCTGCAAACCCACCAATTTGATGGATTCTTTCCCAGAAGCTGGATGTTTAATCCAGAAATTAGCACTTGGATTGACAAAGGCTAAGATTTACTGAGTTCTTGCTATGTGTCAAACACTAGGCTACACTCTTTGCATGCATTACCTTATTTTAAAAAATGAATCAAAAAAAAAAAAACTCATCACAGACCTCTGAAGTAGGTATTATCACCATTATTTACAGATGATGAAACTGAGGTTCAGAAAGGGCAAGTAACTTGCCTGAGGGCTGCACAGCCAGGTAGACTGGGGATTTGCATATCAGTTATTGAGCACTAGTACTAGAATGCCCGCAGACAGCCCCTAGTGTATGAAGTGAAAGAGACCACAATTAATATAACTTCTATGCTACTCCAACGGACTTCGAATGATTCATTTGTGGTTTAAGGAAATCCTAGTCCGCCATGAAAGACTAAGTAACATAAAGTGGGGGAGGGGCAAAGTAAACTGGGAGAAGTGACCAGAAATTCATTATCCAACCAGAAAAAATTTACCACTACTGTTTAAGCCCAGCCCTGGGACTGCACACTCAGGGCACACTGTTGCTCATCTAGGGGTGGGACGCACCAGTGACATTGTATTCTATACAAAGCTAATCCTAATGTACCAGAATGGAAGTCTCAGGAGTGCACCCTTTGGCATATTAGCTCCGATTTTCAACTCCCTAGTCTGCAAATGGGAATAAATTTAATTTAATACTTTTGAGAAAAGGGATTAAGCAAATTAGAATGTGAAGCACGCAGTTGTCTTTCAGTAAATACTGGTTCTTGCTTGTTGTTTGGAAAAAGGACTGCATTGGAAATCAGAAGGCCAGCGTCCTGGACTCAGTCCTGCCACTAACTTCCCACGTGACCTTGGACAAATTGTTCTCCCCTTTAGGTCTCTCTTTCCCCCCCCCTCAGCTGGACTAGAGGAGCTGCAAGTCTCTTTCTTCTCTGATGTACACTGATCCTGGGATTCTGTACTTCGTCCAAGCACTTAGTTTTCTAAATGTCTGCACTGTTCAACTGCTTTCTGAGTTCATTCAACATTCTCTAGCCTTTGCTGCTCTAATTAGCTTCTTGCTAGAGTTGGATTCCCCCAAGTGGTTTGCACGTACTTCCATCTGGCAGATCCACTTCCTGATCATTTTTTATTTTGGACTGGAATCTTCTATCAAGCACCTACAATGTGAAGACCCGTCTCCCCTACAATACTGGTGTTAATGCTACACTGAAACCTGGGATCCCAAAACCATTGATTATCTTATCATCATATTAACAAACACACATTGAGAACCTTGTCTGTGCTAGGACTGTAACTACAAATATATATATGTATACATATATATATATATATATATATATATATATATATATATCTGAGAGTATAGAAGCCTGGTCCAAAAAATCTCACCAAGTAAAGCAATCATGTATCTCTGGAGGGACACAGCAATAATGTCCACCAACATAGCTCATATGTAAGGCCAAGTTCCCTGCGTGCTTTTGCTCACCATCATATCTCCAGTGCCCTACACAGTGCCTGGCACATAATAGGTGCTCAACAAATATTTGGTGAATGAATAGTGAATAGGAATCACGGGGCACAAATCAAATACTTTATATTACTATGTTCTTAGACTCTATTTTAGGCCTGGGTCAGGACCCACCTTTGGCAAAACTATCCAATAGGTAAAGTTTGTCTTCAAACTTCTAGCCCAGCTCTCTCTGCCCTCTACATTAATGGAGAGAAAAACTACTCTAGAGAAAGAAACTCTTTAAAATAATTTGCACTGATATGTAAATGAATGATAATATTTGACAATTTCCTCTACTCCTCCCCAATCGATGGTGTTTGTTTTCTAATAGGGGGTGAGGAGAAGTTTATGATTAGAAATTGATCTCTAATATTATCATTTCAATTACAAGCATTGGTTACAGGTAGGTAAAGGGAGTGATCAGCTGTCTATTCTAGCTATAAGGCTAGCATTTTTATGGTATTAGGTTATTAAGTATGAAATGTCTGATTTCCTTAAGTACTAAGTTTGACAGTTGGTATCTCTAACATTTCACTTTGACACTTCTTGGTTTTTTTTACAGTGTGAAGGTACATCCTCATTATTTCAAACTCATGTTTTGGCTTGTGATTATCACTCATATTTTTTTCAGAACAATTTTTGTGAAACCATGGATAAGTCAAAAATTCGTGTTAGTTATGAATATGAGTTCCATCGTGCAACCAATACAGTGCAGACAGCTTGAAATACCATCAAAGTGTTTGGGAAGGATGTGGCTAATGAATGCACAGTACATTGATGGTTTGAGAAGTTCTGTTCTGGTGATTTTAATTTTGAAGGTGAGCCATGTGGGTGACCCGAGACCAAAGTGGATTATGATGAGCTGAAAGCTGTAGTGGAAGCGAATCCATCTCTAACCTACACGTGAATTAGAAGCGAGGTTTGACGTTACTATTCCAACAATGTTGGACCATTTGAAACAAATTGGCAAGGTAAAGAAGCTGGACAGATAGGTACTGCATGAATTAAATGAGCGTAGAGAAATCGTCTCGAAGCTTGCCTTTCTTTGCTGTCACGACATGAAAGCAAACCATTTCTACACCTCATTGCTAAGTGTGATGAAAAATAGATTATTTTTGACAATCTTAAGTGTTCGGCACAATGGTTACATAAAGATGAAGTGCCAAAACACAGTCCAAAACCAAATATTCATCAAAAAAAGCTAATGGTGTCTGTTTGGTGGTCCAGCACTGCTATTATCCACTATAGCTTCATGAAACCTGGTCAATCCATTACAGCAGATGTCTACTGTGACCAGTTGGATAAAATGATGAGGATGCTTCTGATTAAGCAGCTGAGATTGGTCAATAGAGACAGGCTAATCCTCTTGCAAGACCACATGTCGCAAAAACAACGCTGCTCAAACTACAGAGACTGGACTTCGAAACTCTATCATCCACGGTACTCACCAGCCCTTGCACCAACTGACTACCACTTCTTCCAGGCTTTGGGCCACTTCTTGCAAGGAAAAATATTCAATTGTCAACAAGCTATGGAAAACGCTGTTTGTGATTTCATCGCCACTCGCTCTCCAGGCTTCTTCGCTGCTGGCGTAAACAAGCTACTCTTAAGATGGCAAAACTGTGTTGATAGTTTAGGTGCATACTTTGAATAATTATACTGCTTCTTGTTTGAGATATAATAAACTAAACTTTTGATTCAAAATCGGACATTTTATATTTAATGACCTTTATTGCCTCTACAGTCACTTCTTCCC
>CAUYRT010080444.1:0-29349 GCA_963574885.1 Lepilemur ruficaudatus | reverse complement strand
GGGAGGACGAGGTGGGAGGATTGCTCAAGGTCAGGAGTTCGAGACCAGCCTGAGCAAGAGCGAGACCCCGTCTCTACTATAAATAGAAAGAAATTAATTGGACAACTAAAAATATATGTAAAAAAATTAGCCGGGCATGGTAACGCATGCCTGTAGTCCCAGCTACTTGGGAAGCTGAGGCAGAAGGATCACTTGAGCCCAGGAGTTTGAGGTTGCTGTGAGCTAGGCTGATGCCATGGCACTCTACAGCCCGGGCAACAGAGTGAGACTCTGTCTCAAAAAAAAAACATATATATATATATATATATCCAAAAGCTGGCATTATGCAGAACAAATTAACAAGTTTATTTATACTTTTTATGATGTATAATTTTTGACACTTGTTTACTGAAACATTATGACTCACATTAGCTCTTTATGGCCGTATATTTATATTAAAATTCACACATTGAAAATGGAAAAATAAAATGACTTCCCACTATCGGATTCTGTGACCCATGTTTTCATTAATTATCATACACTTAGGAACCTTCTGGCCCTGTTGGGCCACATTGGAAACTACCAATAACAGGAAGAAGAATTTTTATATTGTGTATTTGAGAAACAAATGTTTCCTGTTTGAGGATTTCGGCATGTTCTCTACATTGGAAATATGCTAATAAGATGCCTTTTGGCATAATTTTTATACATTTGCATGTGTTGCACATAGTTTGGTGTCTTCAAAGGGACCATCCAGATAAGCCTCACTTTCCTCCTGTGAAGCTCCAAAGCAGTGTTCTGGAAGTGCAAATCTAAGCCCCAAGCAATGTTTTTGTACTAAGACCCAGAAGAAAAGTTTGTCAATCAGTGGACTTCTGATACCCGATTTGACAAAGTGCTAAATGCCCGAACAAGTAAGAATGAGGTTTCTTCACCCCTCCAGCAGAGGGCACACTCTTAGCAGTTTAGTAGCTGGTTGCTTTCTGGATGTTTTAATACCAGTTTGTTGGCTACAAGCCAGTAAAGCAATGCTATCAAGGTGTGGACCCCAGACTGGCTGCTAACTGCAAACTGTCTATTAACAGACTGATACTGGTTAAGGAGATTAAGCTAGAATATAACTCAACTAAGTCACTAAGCGTACTATTTAGTTTAGCTGGAGTTGTGTGTATTGAGGAAGGAGCAAGACTTTTTCTAAGAAGAAAGTAGTATGTTATATTCATTCTGGAGAAAGCCATCTCAGCTTGCCTGGGACTTCAGAGAATTGCTTTCCTATGTAGCCCCGCTTCTCATTCTGATGGAGATCTGCAAACTAGAGGCAGTACTGATGCTAGAAAGCAAAATGGAGAACCCAGAAGAATTATGAAATGTCTCATTTTCTTGACTAAATTGTATATGATATTATAATCAACCTAACATACATAAGCATTGTATATTGAGGTCTTAAGAATAAAACATATATAGCTTTAGTTTTCCTATGATTGAAGATGACATTTGGCTTTTTAAAATCTAAATTTCTGTCTATCAGCCTTTAATAACATTATTTTACCAATATTTATATTAAGAATTAAAAATTAAGGATGTTTCACAGATCCTAGAAGTTGCCATTAAGTGTGCATACTAAGATGTTTTGAAGGGTTGAATATGACTGCATATAAAGCTTAAAATTAACCTTTAGATTGTATGAGTAAGGAAAAGGACATTTTGTCTTCAGATTTTCTGTGGATTTCACCTTTGATGAAAACCAAATTTTTCTTTCTTTGTCTGGGCAAAATGGTATTTTTTAAATTATTCAAATGTTCTAGGTTTTCATGCTGATGCTAACCAGTTAACATATAATAGAGATGCAAGGTTTTAATGATCCTTGCAAAATAAATTAGACGTACTTGGCCACTTCTTGAGTCTGAAACATATTTATCTTTATTTTCATTTTTCTTTTCAAAAAGCAATTTAAAAAGCAAAGTCAACATAGTATAAATATTTTGCTTTCACATCAATTTCAAAGATGAAAGGGGTAGTTTAATGGAGTGTGAGAAACAGCATCAGTTTTAGAAAGACTTTTATTATCAGCGTGGAAGCTTTTAAAGACATTCTCTTGTTAGAAGAAAACAATATAAGAAAAAATTTAGACTCAATATTGTTTCTGTTGTTTTAAGACTATTTGGCTGTCATGTTTGGCACACTATTCTAGATTAAAGTAAACCATCACAAAGAGCTATAAAATTGAACCAACATACTAGCACCAGCACCATTTTAGGACTTAGCAAGAGCATTATAAAGTACCAACTTATTACAATTTGTGGTTATATAGGTAAAACAAGTTTCCCTCAACAAGGGATGGGACTTCAAATTCATGAGAGTGTTTCTTATAGGTTCTCTCATCGTTTTAATCAGATGTTAAATGGCTTGAAAACAGAGTATTATCAATGAGAGAATAATATATGCCATCTCCTAAAAATGTAACCTATTTGAAATAGTTCCTACGGTTGACTGCAGACTTTTCAGAAAATGAGTTACACTCATATTCTAGAAGATTCTTAAGATCAACTAAAATAATCAAATACACATTTGAGCACATTTCACAGTATGCGACCATATATACCACTATAAAACCATTAGCCAAAGCATCTGTTAATGGTGGAAAATTAGCAATATTATCTGTCTAAAGATAATAAAGTTTGTAAAAAATTTCTGCAATTAACAGCTGTTAATTAATTCCTCCAATTAACAGCAAATTATTTTGTCTGTTACATGTTGAGTTGTTTTGAAATCTTAAAAAAATCTTTCAGATGAGCTTTTATTTGAGCAAAATAGCTATTTTAATAACTTTACACAGATAGAGGTGGTCCTATTTACATAATTTTTTAAATGTATCATGTTTAAAAAGAGCAATACTCAGTATTCCCAGAGGCAAGTTTTTTACTGCTCTCTCTAAATTTTGTGAAGTCTTATTTAATCAGTTTTTACTTTCATAAATTATGTTTTTTGTGTCAAATCTAAGAACACCTTGCCTAGCTCTAGATTCTGATTATTTTCTTTGATGTTTTCTCTAAAAGAATTATAGTTTTACATTTTCGTTTAAGTCCGTTTTGAGCTAATTTTTGTATAAAGTGTGAAATTTAGGCGAAAATCCTTCCCCCCCACCCCCCTGGCCTATGTATATCCAATATCCAATTGGTTCAGCCCTATTTTTTCAGCAGACTGTCCTTCCTCTATGGAATTGCTTTTGAACCTTTGTCAAGAATCAGTTAAATATTTGCATAGGCTTATTTTACATTCTCTCTTCTGTTCCATAGGCCTATGTGCTTATATTCATGCTGTCTTCATTACTGTAGCTATATAGTAAGCCTTAATATTGGATAGAGTGACTCCTTGAGATTTATTCTCTTTGTATGGATTGCTTTTAGCTACTCCAGGACCTGAGACTTTCAATATAAATTTCAGAATAAGCTTGTCTATGTCTATAAAAAACTTTGTGGGGGTTTTGATAGGAATTGCACTAAACCTATAAATAAATTTGGGGAGAAGAGACATCTTGACCATGATGACTCTTTCAATCCATGAACACAATCTGTCACTCCATTTACTTAGGTCTTTGATTTTTTTCAATAACATTGGTAATTTTCTGCATGCAGACCCTGTACATGTTTTGCTAAATGTGTGCCTCAACAGGAACTCATTCTTCAGTTACTATAGGGATCCTTCTTATATTTGCAGTTATACATTTCTTAATAATATCATCATTTCATAATCTGTTTGGAAATCTAAAATTCTGCTTGTTTCTGAGATATTCTCTCTTCTTCATGCTGACAGTCAATTCTATTAATATGTGATATATTGTTCTCAAAAGCTTTGAACATACTAGGGTCAGCTGTAAGAGATGTTTTCTAAATTTATCCTTTGATAACCTAAATCATCTTGGACAGATATATTTGCCAAACATAGTCATTTATTAGTAATGGTTTAAGGAATTAGGCAAATAAGTTACTATGGCATAAGAAGATAAAACTTAAATTTATAAAAATCATATAGAGGATAAATACAAAATGAAGTCATTTTTTATAGATCTAGTGTTTACTTACTCTAGACAAGTAAATTAATAAAGAATGATGTAGACCTCAAGATTGCTTCTGAATACAACCAATTTTTGCTAAGCCTCTCCAAACATATAGATTTATATATACATGTTCAGTGTTTGTACTGGCTTCATCAATTATATTTTTGCTTTCCCACTTTATGTCAAGTGGGAAAATTAAGTGGATGTGACATTCCGGGCTCTGTAGCTTCTTCCACTGATGTTTACTTTCCTTGTTTCAACAGCATGCTTCTCTCCCATCTTACAAGCAAGAAATATCTGATTTATTTTTATCTACCCTATTTCTTTAAACCAGGGAAAATCCTCATTTTCCTCACATTTCCAAAGTCTTCTTTTCTTTCTGTAAATATTTTCTCAATAAATAGCCTGTTTTATTAGCATCCTGGGTTTGAGGCTTGTTCATTTGCACTTATTTCAAATATTAGTACTAGTTGTTAAATTCTTCAAATTTGATTTGACTATTCTATTATAATATGATGTCATTGCTTTTAGAAGTTCTAATATAAATATCACTTATTTATTGATTTTGTAAACTGGGACTTTACTGAACTCATTGATCAATTTTAAGAGTCTTTCAGAGGAGTCTTTTGGGTTTTAAGATCATATCATCATCAAGCAGGGATAGTTTGACCTCATTTCTTCTGACTCAGCTGCCCTTTATTTCTTTTTCTTACCTGGTTACTCTGGCTGGGACTTCCAGTACTATGTTGAATAGAAGTGGTAAAAGTGGGCATCCTTGTCTTGTTATACTTCTTAGGGGGAATGCTTTGTTTAAACTTGCCCCATTCAGTATGATGTTGGGTGTGAGATTGTCATATATGGCTTTTATTATTTTGAGGTATGTTCCTTCTAGGTCTGGTTTGTTAAGGGTTTTATCATGAAGGGGTGCTGAATTTTATTAAAGGCTTTTCCTGTATCTGTTGAGATGATCGTATGGTTTTTGTTTTTAATTCTGTTTATGCAGTGAATCACTTTTATTGATTTGCATATGTTGAACCATGCTTGCATCCCTGGGATGAAACCCACTTGATCATGGTGAATTATTTTTTGATCTTCTGTTGGAGTTGGTTTCCTATTATTTTGTTGATAATTTTTGCATCTATATTCATGAGGGATATTGGTCTATGGTTTTCTTTTTTTGTTGTGTCCTTTTTTGGCTTTGGTATCAGAATGATACTGGCCTCAGAGAATGGATTAGGGTGGATTCCCTCATACTTGATGTCATGGAAGAGTTTCAGTAGGATAGCTACAAGTTCTTTGTAAGTCTGGTAAAATTCAGCTGCGAAGCCATTCAGTCAAGGGCTCTTTTCTGGAGAGGGATGTATTTATTATTACTGATCCTATCTCATTAATCATTACTGATCTGTTCAGCATTTCTGTTATTTCCTGATCCAAGTTTGAGCAGTTATGTACTTCCAAAAATTCATCCATTTCCTCTGGATTTTCTAGTTTGTGTGCATAGAGATTTAGTCACAGTCTCAGATGATCTCCAGTATTTCTGTGGTATAAGTTATAACATCCCCTTTTTCATTTCTGATTGCGATTATTTGAATTTTCTCCCTTCTTTCAATGGTTAATCTAGCTAGTGATCTGTCCATTCTGTTTATCTTTTCAAAGAAGCAACTTTTGGTTTCATTGAGCCTTTGTATTATTTTTTGTTTCAATTTCATTTAGTTCTCCTCTAATCTTTGTTATTTCTTGTCTTCTGTTAGCTTTGGGCTTGATTTGTTCTTCTCTTTCCAGTCCCCTCAAGTGTGACAATGGGTTGTTAATTTGTCACCTTTCTATCCTTCTGATGTAGGCATTTAGTCCTGTGAACTTTCCTGTTAGCACTGTGTTTGCTAAATCCCAGAGGATTTGGTAGCTTGTGTTGCCATTGTAATTCAACTCAAAAAAAAATTTTATTACTTTCTTAATTTTGTCATTGACCCAAAGATCATTCATCAGCAGATTGTTTAATTTCCATGCATTTGTGCAGCTTTGAGGATCCTCTTGGAATTAATTTATAGTTTTATTAAACTGTGGTCTGAGAATAGACATGGTATGATTTTGATTTTTTTTAATTTGCTGAGACTTGTTTTGTGGCCTGACATATGATGTATCTTGAAAAGTGTTCTATGTGCTGATAAGAAGAATATATACTCTGCAGATTTTAGATAGACTATTATGTAAATATCTGTTAGGTCCATTTGTTCTAGAATCCCATTTAAGTCCAGTGTTTATTTGTTGATTTTCTGCCTCAATGATCTATCAAGTTCTGTCAGTGGAGTATTGAAGTTCCCCACTGTTATTATGTTGCTGCTTATTTAATTTCTTAGGTCTATTAAAATTTGTTTTATGCATCTGGGAGATCCAGTGTTACATGTGTATATGTTTAGGATTGTTAAACCTGCTTGTTAAATTGATCATTTTATCATTATATAACCATTATATAATGACCGTTTTTGGTAAAAGAACACTTTAATATTATAGACATACTCATTTGAAGGGAAAAATATTCATGAGTAACTTTACTTTCTATATTCATATGTACATTATGGTTTTGAGATTGTCAATATCTGTATCATAGAAATGAATTGATGCTTTATTCTTTTTTCTTTTTAAAATGTTTCTGTCTTGTCTCAATCAACCAATAAGAAAAATGTATCTTTTAGAACTGTTACTATTGAGTAGATAGCCAATACTGGAATCATATAACTAGAAAAAGTGTCAGAATATGGCTAACCAAGCCCCTCTATCACCTCCTGAAGCAAAATTAATCAGTCTCTCTTCTCTGCTCTTATTTCATTAGTTTTGTACCTCTGTTGCTTCCATTACCATATTGTTAGCTCTTGTTTTTCCCTCAAGACTAGGGCACCATCAGTTAAAAATGAGGTCTTACACCTAAGCAACAAAAATCTAGTACCAGATATAAGAGGAATATCAAAAAATACTTTATGAATGAAAGTTGATAAAACAGAAGCAAGTAGTAGCTTGTGACATTTCATTGTCACGTCTTGGTAGTGACAGAATCAAAACTAAAGCCTGTGCTTCCTTGCACCTAGACCAGTTCCAATTTAGTTCTAACTTACTGATTTTTCTATAGCATTTCCTAAAATTTTGTGATTATAAAAGTCATTGATATATATTCTAAAATATAAATAACATATAGTATAAATTAAAAAATGATATACTAAAATGTAAATATTCAGACATAAACATTAATTTACTGCTGTCTTTTCTCCTGGCCCGTGTGTGTGTCTCTGTATGTGTGTGTGCACTTAATGGAGGTCATGTGCTTTATATTGTGTGTTGTTTTTTGTCATAAAAAATTATTTATTCCATTAATTATGAAATAGAAAACAGCAAAGAGAAAGATTTAGGGTAAGATGATGAATTTAATCTGTGGGTATTGAATTGAGCTTTCTAAACTACATCCGAGTGGAGATATTTAGCAGATCGTACATTTTCTGAAGTAGCCCTCAAAAACAAGGTGTAGAAATTGAGAAGAAGAAAAAGTGAAACCATTTGAGGGTTAGCATCTAATCAGGAAAGTAGCACAAAAAGGAAGTACAAAGACGCACTTTTAAGGCATGTGCACCTCTGGTTGTCATACACAGAAAGCGGTTAGTGAAACATGGTAAGGCTGTAAAGACAGGGAAGATAAAAATATGAAGTTGACAAAAGTGATAGAAGAGAAATATGAATGCAGAAGATAGAAATTGATGAGTAGACATCAGGGAACAGCCACCAAGTTAGAAATAGAACCATGAGAATGATAACTATGAGGCCAAGGAAGGAGATGATAATGGTAAGAAAGAAGATTGGGTCAACAGTTGAATCCAGAAACACTTATTGTGATTTGCCACATGCCCAGTAGAGAGCTAAGTGGGAGGAAAGCAGATGAGAAAAGCAAAACTCCTGCTCTCAAGAAGCCCACAATCCAGCAAAGGCATAAAACAAGTACATCATTTACTGTATTTCAAATCTAATTACCAGAGCCCTGATTATGGCACACAATTATGAGAGCCCTGAGTGAGACACAAAATGAGACATAAGAGCCAGTTGGGAAATCAGGACAGATTTCACAGAGGAATGATCTTTGAAAGATGCATTGGACTCATATATATGTGTAAACTAAGAGACAGGAAAGTAAACAGAAATATCTTAGAAAAACTGAGAATCAAAAGCTGGAGCATGCCCAGACAGCAGAAGCAAAGGAGGCGATAAAACTAAAAGGAGCAGATAATTAAAATAAATCCCTTTGGAGTGTTGGGTCAACGAGAATACTATTTCCTTTGCACGTGTTTAAGCATCTGCTTAGCCTCCGTGGATGCTGATATGTTTTCATCACTGATGTTATGAGGGAATTGTTATTCACATATACAAATAAATCAGCCATTATGGCATTTTTTGCTCAAGCGTAGATGATAATTTACAAAAAAAAATTAAAAAATAAAAATCATGAGCATATTGCCTACCATGTTTGGTAAAAATCCACAAGACTAATACCATTTTATGCTTCAGGGTTTTTGCAAATATAAATACGTTTTTAGGGAAGAAAGAATTTGAGAAACCACAGTGTTCCTTAGCTCATCACTGGAAATGGTAATTAGCACATCCATAAATCACCTGTAGAATTTTATTTCCATGAACAAGAAAATAATGTTATCTCACTCAGTGCAGCAGGTTGATGTGAATTATGACTTTCAGAAAAATGAAGCCTTATGATTAGCCACCAAAGGTGCAAATTCATGATGATGATGATGCTGTATCAACAACTCATTATTCTGAAGTACAGAGTAATCTCACAGAATATTCTGAGAAGTCTCTAGAATAGTTTGAGAACACAAGTATGTCCCACGCCATTTCCTTCCCTCAGAGATCAGGTTGCTAAAATTTTTCATTGTTTCTCTGTTTGGTTTGGTGTCCTTCAATACTCCGAAAGAGCCTCTTTGACTGTATCTATAGCAAATTGTTGTTGTACCACAAATTAGTTTTGCTAATTAAAATTTCAAGAAGAAAGCTGGTTAAAAGGTTGATAAAATGATCTGGACTATTATATATATAATTGCTATCTGCACAGTATTTATATATCACTTTCAATTTTAATATAGCTTTTGATTTTTTAAAAAAATCTTTCTAGTCTTCCCTTTTTTGGTGATTAATTTTTATTTTATATTATTGAGCAGTTTATAGAAAAGAGAAAAGTATTTCTACTGAAAATTAATAAAGAGAAAATGTCTTAATAGACTGCTTTGAATTGCTCATTTAGAAATCTAGAAATCCCTATGACTAACTGTTTTGCAAAAAAAAAAAAATGAAATAATAGAATTAAAGTACAGAAGTGAGACCTTATAGGTAATTAAATATGTCAATGCTTAAATTCTACCTTCAAGAAACCCAACAAGTTCTTTACTCAGCTCTTCAATGGCTCATTCATAGAGAACTCATTACCAGTGTGTATATATTCTCTCTTCAGACTCTGGTGGCAGTTCCTCTTTATCCTCCCCATGAGTCTTTTCTATTGTCCCATACTATACCTATGTAGATAAAATAAAATCTGCTTAAACATTACATTACTTACATATTTTCAGCTAAAGATAAAATTGATTTTATCTTTAGAGACTAAAATTGGTTTTATCCTAACCCCTATCAGAAACCAACTGAAAGCAGCATTTAAATAATGAAAACAAAAGACAACTCCATCTCTGACAAAACTAAGTAGCTACAGCCTCCTACCACATAAACTATGAGGCTATATATCAAATACAGGAAATTTTGGCCAAATCATGAAAAGATGCAGAAAGTAAATGTAGATTTTAGGCAGCAAGTTGAATTCTACAAAACTGTCAGAGAATTCTCAAAGAACCCAACCAAAGGTTGTTATGTAAAAAAGCACAGTCTGGAAGAGGGCTTGGATTGTGAAGCCACCTGTGCCCATTTCATACTTGAGAGGGGCAGTAGGGATGGGGCCGATGAGGAATCACCAAAAGGCACCGTAACATAAGTAAAAGGGATAAGCTATGTAATCAAACACCAAAGAGAACCTAAGAAAACTCTTTGAAAGAAAAAAAAAATCGAAGAAATATTGCCTATCAGATTTTCTTAGAAAAACATTTTGGAAATAAGTGGATATTTGCTGAAGAGAGTATGAATTCTAATAACATCTCTATATCTCTAATTTCCCAGACAAGTACTAATATTTTTGAAATATTAGATTATTAACAAAATTTCTGACTGGTCATACTTTAAGGTATTACTGTTTCAAATTCAGTTTATTTGTTTCTAAATAATCCGTATCAATCAAAAAAGACAAAAGGGGCACAGATGCTGCTTATGAACTAATGAAGCAGAAAGAAATACTTAAAATAAATATAATGATGTGTATAGTGATAAGTATCTTTAAAGGTAAAGTTCTATGAAATTCAAATAGTTAAATTTCTATTTTTGAAAGATCAAAGATAGGAGTTTTCCTCATCTTCTTAAGAAACTATCTTCAAGTAGCAAGAGTAAGAATCAGAAGCAATTACAACCATAAAAAACTCATTAAAAAATATTTATCACAGGCCTAACATGATATTGTACCAAGTGCTCTCAAAGGAGTAAGAAGATAAGTAAAACAAACATGATTTTTGTCCATATGAAATTTACTATCTACGGAGAGGTTAAAATCTACCAATATGTTCTAATGCTGTACCTTTCAATAATGAGAACATTTTTTATTTCATAAAATTATACCATTAAGAAAAGAAATAACATAATTACAGTAAGTAGAAATTATTTAATATCACTTATAGCTTGGCTGTGATAAAATAATGTGACAATGTTGATTCAGAAATAATTAAATTATAAACTAGGTTTTTTCTAATTATTATAATTTTCTTTATATGCGCGATGAATATTTTTCAAAGTCTAATTAGTGAAATGTACAGTGGGTAATGTATAAAATGAAAAAAAATGTATTATGATGCCAATTCCTTTCAATGAAAAATAATTTGGCACTCATAAACATCCCTGAGAGTTTCAAAATGATGTTTAAAAAAATTTAAAGAAACTATAGAACATAGTATTATTATTTTATTCTCAGTTAAATACATAAGAAAAAGATATATTTATTAACATGAAAATACTTATTATGACCTATTATACATAATATCTGAACACATTGCTGTATGTTTTAAGTCCAGGATTTTTGCTTCTATACAATCCTTATCAATCAAAAGAGACAAAATATAGCCTGTTTATTACCTAATAAAACGTGAAATATTTAACTACAAGGATACATATAGTAATAAATATCTTTAAATGTGGATGGGCTGAGCATGGTGGTGCACTCCTGTAGTCCCAGCTACTCAGGAGGCTGAGGTAGGAGGAACCCTTGAGCCCAGGAGTTCAAGGCCAGCATGGGCAACACAGTGAGATTCCATCTCTGAAAAAAAAAGTGGATGAAATGTTACAGGAGTTTTAATTTACAGTTTTAAAAGGTGAGATTATCCCCTCAGTAAATCATCATTAAACAGCAAAACCAAGAATCAGAGATACAAACTCCATGCCTTTAGATCTCAAATAAAGCTTACAGAGCACCTTTCTAGAAAATAACAATAATCTCTCATGAAACCAGAGGAACAAATACCAAAAAATGGCTAAGAAAGAGAGCTTTTCTGAGCCCACTTTGGCATGAAGTCTTGAGAAGCAGATATAAGTGGGGTTGTTTGCAATATTATATTGGGGGAGAAAGCACATCTTCATAGAGCAGTCTATAGGTGAAGCTGAAAGTGGAGAAAGGCTGCATTAAGAGACATAATATTCTGTATTCAGACATAACACTGCTGTTATTCTGGTTAGCCTGACGTGTAGCTCTGGCTCCACTCCACTCCTGTGACTCGCTTGCAAATAGATGATCTTGGGGAAACTCATCTTACCATAAACAAATAAAAATTTTAAAATGACCATCTTAGGTGTATCCAAGGATATTTCAACCAAAAAGTTGAACACAGAAAAGAGAATATAGAAAAACAAATAGTAGATTAAGAATATTCACTAAAAAAAAAAGCCACAAAAATATTGATTAAATATATTGTCATTAATTAAAAATATTTGAAGAAGAAATCTTCTATATAAATCAAGAATACAAAGTAGCAATATAAGAGTTTAAAAATAATGTGTCAAGACCTAAGATGTGATCAGCTTTTTTTACTCTTCTATGTTGCTAGAGAAAAAAGTACACTATTAATGTTAGGTATCAATTTCAAAATATCTATAAGTTCTATCACATTAATTATATTATACATGTCTTCCAGATCTTTATTTTTTTAATCCACATGACTTGATTTGGATTGAAAGGGGTATATTTAAATACCTTAACATTAGAGTGTATCTGTACATTTCATTTTGTATCTCATGCAATTTCTGCTTTATAATACATAGTTGCTGTAATATTTAGTATATATATATTCAAAGCTTTTATATCTTCATTGTAAATTGTAAACTTTGGCATCATTAGTATCCTACCTACCTTTTGAGTTTAATTTTTCACTTCAGTACTCCATCAATGCTATGCATCTGCTAAATATCTTACACTTTGATTAACGTGTCAAGCTTTGTATCTCTCTTTGTCTCAGTGGAATACTCTGCCCCAGATAATTTACATGGAAAGTCAACTTGTCCATCAAGACTTTGCTCAAGGTTACTCCCTTTCTTTCTCTCTCGTTAAACCATATTTGTGTTCTAGTATAAATATATATGGCCAACTACTGTTTACCATTTATGTCTTCTTCTAGACTGTGATTTTTTTTTTTTTTTCAGAAATTGAGTCTCATTCTGTCACCCAGGCTGGAGTGTAGTGGCACAATAATAGCTCATTGTAACCTTGAATTCCCAGGTTTATGCAATCCTCCTGCCTCAGCCTCCTGAGTATGTGGGACTATAGATGTTAGCCACCAAGCTTGGCTAATTTTTAAAATTTTCTCTAGAGATGAGGTCTTGCTATGTTGTGCAAGCCAGTCTCGAATTCCTAACTTTTTAAGGATAATGGCTCTGTGTATTATTTATCTCTGTGTCTCCAGGGCCTGAAATATAGCAAAAACTCAATGGATGTTCATGATTCCAAGTAGTGTGATTAAATTAAAACTATACTCCAGGTATCAGTATAGGGTATAAGTAAAAAGGTTTAGTTTCTATGAAGAGCAGAATTTAAGGTAAAGAGCTAGGCAAAAAGTCATAGTCACATCTATGGGATTAAGGTCAGAACATTAAAATGTATTATCTGGCATAATGCTTGAGTAAGTAAAATAGAGTTTAAAAGGAAAGATAGCCCCCACAAGTGTGGCATATAGGTACATAAAAGCCCATCGATGATACTGTAATCTGGATAGGTATAGCAGGCAGAATTCTGAGAAGACCTCAAAACTTTTGCCCCCTGATATACACATGCCTTCCTCTAATTATTCTATCAAATAGTAATCTAGGTGCTTCTGTGAAGGTATTTTGCAGATGTGTTTAGATTCTAGTATATATCCGTTAACTTGAAGAAAGTTGATATAGTGATCCTGACCTAATCATGTGAGCCCTTAGGACCAGGCTCTTCCTGACCAAAGAGATTTAAAATATTAGAAGGATTCAACATAGCGGCAATTCTCCATTGCTGGCTTTAAAGATGGAAGGGAACACATGGGAAGAGATTGAGAGTGGCCTCTTCCAGCTGACAACCAGCAAAGGAACCAGCCCCAATCCTACAGCCATAAGGAACTGAATTCTCCAACACTGAATAAGCTTGGAATAGGACTCTGGGCTCCAGACATAAACACATCCTACAGAAACTTTATCTCAGCCCAGTGAGGCCATGAGAGGTGAGACCAGTTATAGCATGCTCATATTTCTCACATACAGAACTGTGAGCTAATAAATAGGTATTGCTTTAAGTGGTATACCCAAGGTACCTTAAGCTTAAGGTATTGTTTTAAGTCTGGGGTAATACATTGTGCAACAATGGAAAAATAATATAACAGGTAACTAATTTTATAACCCAAACCATTCCTAATGTAGTCAGGATTATGTTAAGAGCCACGGGACTTAGCCTCTAGCGTGCAGATCTTTGCCATCTGCATCCGGACCATATTTAAGAGGGCAGGACGGATAGGTAACTAATTTTATAATCCAACCCCTTCCTAATGTAGTCAGGATTATGTTAAGAGCCAAGGGACTTAGCCTCTAGCATGCAGATCTTTACCATCTGCATCTGGACCATATTTAAGAGGGCAGGATGGACTTTAGCAAGCCTTCCAGAGACTGAGTCCTTCCCCTCATTCCCCCCACTGGAATCTAACTTCCTACTGTAAGAATGCTTGCTGCTTCTTGTGGCCTGCAACCAGAGTTTTCCTATTGAGTTTGGAAGCTACTCAGATTGCTTTCAAATCACACTCTACCTTTTAGTTCCTGAATGATCTTAGAAAAGATATTTGACCTAACTAAGCCTCTATTTCCTAATCTGTAAAATGGGGATTGGAGTAACTATTTCATAAGGTTATTATGAACATTAAATGAGATAATGCCCTTAAGCTTTTAGTGCATTTCCTAAAATACAGGAAGTACTCATGAGTATTAGCTAGTATTAATTCAGTATCCCAGACAAATTTCTTTCTTTCTCTAATGTTCTTTCCTGGCTTAAAAAACACAAATGTTTGTATAATGGCCAAGAGTAAATACCCATGTGTTTGGGATATAATACACTAAATTTTGTAAATAATGTCTGTCTGTAAATGTTAGAAAACAAATGCGAATAAACACTTATCTGACTAAGACAGCAGGTGGATTTGCATAAGCAGAACATAGTTAAATAGCTGGGACCGTGTCCATTTTACCAATACATTTTGTAATATGCTGTCTACATTTTAATTGCAACACCTGCTCCTGATTCTGCAAAGAAAATTTTTGCATATTTATGCTTTAATTAAATTAAGTGAATAAATACTGCCATGTTGCTTCCCATCATATATTATATAGTTATTTAATGTGTCTAGCAGAATATTTTCATCTTGAGTTCCAATAGCAAAAATTAACTCAAATTCTATCGAGCACCCTACTAGATGTGCGGTTAGTCTGTGTGAAGATATTAAAATGAAAAGGCATTGCCTTTCCTTAAAACTCAGGATATACTGGAGTAAGGGAGACTAATTATAAAACTGTTGTAATAATTACTAACAGTGGTAAGGAGGTAAACTAAGGTAATGTAAGTTGAAGGGAGAAGGAGATAATGATGAGGGAATGTTGCTAAGATTAAGAACACTTGGAAACTGACCAGATTTGACAAAATCTAAGCTTGAGTCTCCACACTGCCATTTATGATCACCATGACTACGGGAAAATCTCTTAATGTCCTTGAGATTTGATTTTGTAGACGGTAAAATAATGATAACTGTATTTGCTTATCTCTACCACTCAACTATTTGAAGCTAAAATGAAAGTATACAAAAGACCCCTTAGGTTTTTCAAGATGATGGCGATGTCATTGAACACAGTAGTAATCCGGAGTAGAGAAGTAGATTTCTCTGTCAGGCTTTGAGGAGGGTGGGGAGTTCAGACCATGGCAAGTTATATTTAAGAAAGCAGCAGGACATTCCAGTGTAAATTTAAACATGGCTATTCGGAGATAGCCCTGGAATTCAAGAAAACAGTGGTAGCTAAACAAAGAAACAAAATACAAAAACAAACAAAAAAAGATTTAAGAATCATTTGTGTAGTACTGATGGTTGAAACTACTGTGGGAGTGTATCAGACGGTCAAAGAAGTTTAAAAGTTTTGGTATAGATTGACAAAGGAGAATACAGAAATTATGTTATTTTTTTCTCTTAGTAATTTTTCATTCATTTGTTAATTTTTGAAAAATAAATACTGAACACCTACTATCTGCCAAATACAGAGTTAAGCCCTGATGATTAGGACACATTCTTTGTCTCTAAGTAGCTTATATTTTAAAGACAAAAATCACACTTGAATACAAATAATTTTAATTCAATAATGGGTACTAATAGGGCATAGAGGCTCTGCTCCTGAATTTCCCTAGGGACAGGGACATCACCATGGAAGTTTCATAGAGTTCAGTAGATACTTGGGAAATTGAAGAATGATTAAGCGGATAAGGAACTAACAGGCACTCACAACAGGTGGGTTGATTCCTGCATATACACACTCACACAACATGCTGAGCATGCCAAGACACAAAAGTCCATGAGGTGTCCATGCAGCAGCAAATCGTGCAACATGGCAAGAGTCCAGGCGTGGTGAGGCAGTGAGGGAAGAAACGAGAGAAGTTAAGAGGGGGGAAATCGTGAATGGCAGGTTCTGAAGGAATTCAGCTTTCTTTTTTCTGTGGGTGATGAGCAACCATCAAAAAATAGAGAAGGTGAATGCACTTAAATTAAACTCTGTATTTTAAATCCAGACAATCCATGAATTCAGAATCCACCGTAGCGAAATATTTCATGTTGTGAGAGAGAAAAAAAGAATAGCTGAAATGGTTTTGACAACTAATGTAATATTTTGTTAAAAAACAAAAAAGAGAGAAGAAATCCTATGAGGCTGTGCAAAAATGGCAACACAGTGGCTCCCAGCAAAAAGTGAAGACATTCTCCGTCATGGAATCTGGAATTGCCTTGTTACTTTTGCATTGGATGATGGAATGTGGAGGAAGCAATTTCAAGTCAATGCCAAGCCTGGCACTCAAGATCTTTACACACTTCCACTGTCTCTTGAAATCCTGCCATCACTGTGTGAGCAAGAACAGGCTGACCCATTGGAGAATAAGAGACATGTGGGGCAGATATAATAAGCCAAAGCCATCTTAGACCAACTAGCCCCTAGCTGATCTGGCCGCTGACCCAGCCCCCATTAAGGAGACTACTAACAAAAACCAAACTGCCCAGCTGCACCCAGGCCAAACTGCTCATCCATAACATCATGGGAAAAATAAATAGTGCTGTTTTAAGCCACCGATATTGAAGTGTTTTGTTACACTGCAAAGATAACTGAGATAGAGTTGCCAAATACATGTCAGCAAATGCAACATTTTCATGAACAAATTTCTCATTGAGTGGTCTTTCTATAACAAGCTTGAATCACGTGATCTGGTAGTCAATTATTCATGTTCTGATAGTTATTCACATTCACAATGTAGTAAAATTACTAAATTAGCTGCCAGTCATTTGAAATGGTGTCACATGGACTGGGGACATTTTGACTTAGTCTAAAAAAATGTTTTGCTATAGCCAATGAACAATATAAATAGGATTCTAGAGAGAAAACATATCCTACTTACTAAAATAAATTGTTTTCAAGGACTTAGAACTTTTGGTAACATACAAATAATGGAAAAACTAATGGGCTAAATCAAATCATTCTTATCTTCACACCAGTCTATTAGCTTAGAATGTTATAATTTGTATAATAAAACAGTAGGAGTGTAGTTGAAAAGAATATTCTGTTTCATATTTTGTTGATTCAAGTGGATTTTCCTCTTATTTGGTATTAAATTAGTAAAATATTTCTGATATTTTACAGTCAATAATTCTCCTGCTGACAGGCATCTATGTGCATAACCTATGTCTCTGTGTGTCCAAAAATCTAAAATCAGCCTCCTGATTTATGTCTTAACTCCTTGCATTTTTAAAAACTAAACACATTAATGATTGTCTCCCAACATCAAACACATGATTTGGGTGCACATTCTGTGACCATATTCTTTCATCTAACCTATTACAAAAGAAAGTATTGTGACTATAACTATGGATTGTAAAATCTAAAGAGGAAAATAAATATGGGAGGAAGATTTTTGAATATCTGACCTATTAATAACATGGCACTTTATAATATAGAGAGCAGTAGTTAGTTTTTTAAAAAACCATCCATAATTTCTTTACAGTATGCATTCCATCAGCAATGTCTGAGAATTCCTATTTGGTTGTGCCTCCTACTACACCAGGAATCGTCATTGTTAAAAATGTTGCCAATTTCTTAAAGGTCACATTAAAAACTGCTACTTTGTTATTTCTTTAATTTCATTTATTGTGTTAGTGAGGGCAAATATATTTATTTAAATTTTCTCTTTTGTTATTTCCTAGTTGTACTCTTTGATAATACCTCAAATAATTAACTATTAGTTTACCTCCAACCCTTTCATCTCTCATCTCTTGTCTCTGTTTCTCTTTTTCTCTTTCTCTCCCTTGTCTTCTTATCATTTTTTCATATTTTCCTTTAAGCATTGGTTTTATAATAATAAGCAAAAAGCCTAAGTACAGAGGAGGTCATGCAGAAAATGGCAAAGGAAACAGTTATTCAATTTCCCACTAAAAATTCCCAGAAAGTAGCATGGTAAAGAAAGGATTCTCAAAGTGGGGTTACCTGAGCCACCACTGGCAGCAGCAGCACCTGGAAACTTGTTAAAAGTGCAAATTCTCAGGCCTTATCTCTGAGCTACTAAATCAGAAGCTCTGAACAAGGTCCTGAAATCTGTGTCCAACATATCCTCCAGATAATTCTGAAACACAGAACAGTCTTGAAATCAGAAGGTTGCAGGTTCCCTACTCTGTCCTCTGTTGAGTCATTAGAAAATTTTATATTCAAAAATTTTAGCAATTAATTTGGCATAATCCCCAGCCAGCAGCAAAGGATGCCAGCCCAATTAGGAGGAGTGCCAAATATAAACAAACACCTGGTATGTCCATAGCATCATGTTCCAGTAGACAATTAGGCCTCATGGTTGGTCTTTTGGTCGGTGTTGTCAGTATACAAGAAGAGTTGAAAATACTTTTTTCTAAATTTATCATTTATATTTTGACTTTGTTTATGTTATTTCTTGAAGGGCAATTCAAATGTTTTTAATTTGAGATCACTAAATTTTCAAACCTTTCTTTTATGCCATCTGCGTTTGCAAATAGAAAGAGTTTTCCACTCTAGGAATCTGTAGGAAATTCTCTTAGATTTTGAGTATATTTTTACATGTAAACTCTTAAAATGTTTGGATGTTATTTTAATATATGTTGTGAGGTATAAATATAAACCCATCATTATTTTTTCCAGATAGTTATGAAGTTGTCCAGCTCCACTTATGGGTTGGCCCTTCTTTTCCCCCATTGACTTGAAAGCAACCTCACCCATATGCTAAATGCCCATATGAATTGGGATTTATTTCTGTACTTTCTATTTTGTGTCATTGATCTATATCACATTGGTTTAATTAGTTAAGTCTTTATAATATGCTTTAAGTCTTATAAGTCTGTTCTACCCTCATTGTTCTTTTTTTTCAAAGTTTTCCTATTTATTCTTCTTTATTTTCCTACATCAGATTCAGAGTCCATTTGTAGTGTGCCTCTCTTCTTCAAAAAAGATGTAGGAGTTATTTTAATATACTACTGCTGGGAACAAAAAATCTAGAGGAGAAATTTATGTTATCTAACAAAATAGCATGTGTATTTACCCTTTGAATAAGTAATCCTAATTGTAGAGATTTATTAGTAAAAACATAAAACAACATATGCACAAAACAAGTCATTGTGGCACTACTTATAATAGCAAAAAGCTAGAAAGACCTAAATTATTATCAATAGAAGGCTGGTTGAATAAAATATGTATACCTACACAACATAGTAGTAGGTGTCTGTTTGGATTGAGTTTTATTTCTATGTACTATGATGGAGTGACTGAGCTAAGTGGTAGTTAATGGATTTTTTAATTTCCTTTGTTTCTCTGACTTTTTACTTCTTGTCACTTGTTTTTGGTGCATTTTGTCTTTCCCCCTTCATCAGTGGGTTAAAGTGATCTAGCTGATTTTTTTAATCAAAAACAGCTTTTATATTTATTGATTTTATAGTTTCTTCTGTTTTATAACGTATTTTGTGGTTGTTTTACAACCTTTTGATTCAGATGCTTAACTTTTTTTCAATTTTCTCTTTTGTTATACAAATACATGAGCCTATAAATTTCTTTGCAGTATTCTTTCAATGAATTTCATAGTAATTTTATGTAATGTTTTTACTATTATTATTTTCTAGAATTTCTGAAATTCTAGTTTGCATTCTATGTTGGCTTTAGAGATGTTTAAAAGTTATTTCTTTGTTTTAATTTTGAGGTGAAAGTGTCTTTTTGTTTTCTGGTTTTGTTACCATTTTCTATTTTTAGCACATTTCAGTCAGAGAAATTTTCTTTACTATTTACATTTTTTGGAATGTATTGAGGTTGCTTTCTGAGCTTTTAAATGGCCAATTTTCATGAATGAAGCAAGGAAACATAAAAAGAATAGTTATTCTATATCTTTAGCTATCAAAATTTCCTATATACCAATCAGAGACACTTTTTAAATACATTATTTAGGTCACTGATAGTCTTACATTTTGTTCAGTTTGGTCTGTCATAAATTAAGAGAGGTAAATTAAATTCACCTACTTCTAGTGAATGGATATATTTCTTCTTTTATCTCCCATTATTTTCTTAGCTACTACTGTTTACCTCCATTGTAAATTCCTTATATTAGCGTTATGAATTAGAATAATTGTTGGCCCAAATTGCATTTTGTTTAATCTCTTAAAGTCAAGATCTGCACATTATTTTTATTTGCAGCATGCCTGGGAATACATTTGCCCATTTTTTTCCCCAAAATTTTCTGGATTATTTTACTCACTGACCTAGTTTTCAATCTAGGTTAGGTTTCCCTTATCGTCCAATCTGAAAATCCATTTCTTTTGATAGCAAATTAGATCCATTAATATTTATTGACAAACAGACATCAATAAATATTGCCCTGCCAGAAATACCTATCTGCTGCACCACTCAGATGTGTGCTCTTAAGGAATCTTCCTTTTAGGTTTGAGATATTACCTCTTCACATCTCTTTTCTAAGTATCTCTGCTCTATTCTCTACAGAGTTTTTCCTGGTGATCACATATACTTTTCAGTAATCAGCTCTATAAAAATACTTTTTAAATCTATTTAAGGTCTACATCAATCAGGTAATGAAATGTATTTTTGCATTATTTATGAAATCATACTCAATGCTACATGTGTTCTTTATCTCTCTAATCCTGGTCTCAAGGATACAATCTAAAATTCACACTTTCTCTAGAGATAGATTGAATGTTCTGCTTTCTGATACAGCCAAAATAAAATTCAAAATTTTCTGCCAAATTGCTGTTCCACGATATGAACTCTATATGATCCTCAAAAAAGTATCCAGCAAATTGACAGTCCTTTTTCTCATTTCATTCCACTTGCCTAGAAGGTTATCTTCACATATGCAGAGTTCACTCATCCTTTAAGATCCACCTTCAACTTGAAAATTTTCTTATCCTCCCAGTGAAGCATATTCTCATCCTCTCCAGAACAAAATTCATCTAGAATATACCATTGATTTTGTATTGCAAATTACTCCTCAATGGGAACTTTTTTTTTTGCAGTTAAGTTAAAGTTGTCTTAGAAAAATACAGTTTCCTTATAATTCTGTAGACACATGGTTAAAATTTTGTTTATAATTATCAGCACCTTACCCATTCAGTGTACTTGTTTTAGAGCAGTGAGAACCTGAAAATCTTAAGTGTTGGAGAAAAAGCAATTCTTAACGAAATCTTAATGGAGACATTTAGTGAGGAGCAGAAAGTTCGTACACACCTGGAAGCAAAGAGGAGGCAGAAAGAAGAGAGAGGTGCAAATAAAGAATAGTAGAAGAAAAAAGAAAACATACTTTGTTTAGTTCACATTTTTATTGGGGAAATCCTCTTTTCCAAGGTCAAAACTGTAAGCATAGAACACAATAGATCTGTGCACTTATTTATGGATTTTTACCAACATCTTATAAAAATATTTACATATGCGGTAAATTTGGCATAATTTTACAATAAACCAATACATTCACCTCCTAGATTCTACATTAACATTTTACTTATTTTTTGACTGCATATATACTCACCTCCTTATCATCAATTTCTCTAATTTACATGATACATTTTAAAGTAAATTATGAAATCTGTACATTTCCATTTAAGTACCACAGAATGCATATTGTAAACTAAAGTTCAATTTTTTTTACAGTTTCTTTTCTTTTGATGTAAAATTTGCTGCATAACATACCATTATCTGACAGCTACACTAGGATAGCTCTGTCCTTATCACTGGCGATGCCTAGAAGTCTGGTACCAAGACAGTAATAAGGAGGCTAACTAAAGATTAATAATGTGCTATTTCAATTTCCAATTTTAAACTTTACACCCAAGATCAACATACCTTGTGTAACTGGTTAAACACCCTGGTTTGGTTATGTGACAAGTGGGGCATAAAAGACTCTGCTGGAAATTTTTCTCATGGTCTCCTGAAATTAAGATTTTTCACTTCATATTGGTGGTTGATAATTGCCAGACTAAGTGACTTCAATGAGACTTACCCCTGGGAAGCTGTGCCTTGGAGTCTCTCTGCCCCCAATCTTGCTTATGCTTTCTTCCTCTGTGCTGTTTTCTTTACCTTGATTAAAACCTTACATGAGTATGCTTTGTCAAGTCTTGAGAATTCTTTCAATTATCCAATCCTGTGAAATTGTTGCCTTTATATACAATAAAATACATAAAGCATAAAAGATATTTATTGAGTTTTGGTAAATGGATATACCTATATAACCCAAACTCCTATCAAGATATAGAATATTTTCCTTACCCCAGAATGTTCCCTTATGTCCCTTCTTAGTCAATCCCCAGAGCACCCCCAAGAGGCAACTGTTGTTCTGTTTGTTGGATTTTTCTCACCATAGGTTAGATTTGCCTATTGCAAGAATTTGTATGTATGGAACCATACATTATGTGCTTTTAGGTTTAGCTTCTTACGCTAAGCGTAAAGTTTCGAGATTCATTCTTGTTGTATTAGTACATAGCTTCTTTTTATTGCTGAATAATATTCTAGTATATTAATTTACCACAGGTTGTTTATCCATCCTATTAATGTACACCAAGGTTTTATCCAGTTTAGAGCAATTCATAAAAGAGTAGAATGAACATAATTGTAAAAGTCTTTTTATTTTCATTTCTTTGGGGTAAATACCAAAAATGGAAAATGCTAGATCACAGGATAAGTGTATGTTTAGTTTTGTAAGAAACTGCCAATACTTTCCTAAAGTATGGGCTGCATTTTACATTCCCATCAGTAATTTATGGGAGTTTTAGTTACTTTATATCCTTGTCAGCACTTGACATTATCAATCCCTTTAATTTTAGCCACTTGAGAGATACCAATATAATGGTATCCTATTACAGTTTTAATTTGTATTTCTTGGGTGACTAATGATATTGTGAAGTGTTACATTAACTTAACAGACATTTGTAATTTTTCTTTTTTGAAGTATCTTTTAAAGCATTTAACCCACCTTTTGTAAAGAAATTGTATTATTTTTTCTTCTCATTATTGAGTTGTGGTATTTTATTATATATTCTGGGTACCAGTCCTTTTATAGTTATCACTCATGCTGTGGCTTGCCTATTCATTTCTTTTAAATATGATGTTTGTTGGTGAACATAAGTGTTTATTATTTTTAAAAGTCTAGTTTATCAATTTAACCTTCACAAGAAGGAAAAATAATAAATCACTGTCATTTTAAACCATAAAATTTTGGGGTGGTTTGATATTCAATAACAAATAACAATACTTGCCTATCTCCATAGGTTAAAAGTTTTAAAAAAGGAGGGTAAGAGAAGAGCTTTGACTCTGTCTCATCCATTTCTAAAGAGCATCAGAGTGGTATAAAACTGAATATTTTTTATTAGAAGAAATATAAATCATGACTTTCTTACACATTCCCTATTGATGCATGAATACAAAAGAGTACAAATGCTTCATGAATTATGCAAACACTGACACAGAAACTCTTAAAAATCTCACAAAAATGGAGTTCTACTTTATAATTTTGATTAGTACTTTTTAAAAGTACTTAATGTCTGGCAAATTATCAAGTGTTGGCTCTTGATAATTTGCTTGACATAGCCAACAACACTTCTTGAATATGAAAAATATGTTGACTAAAATTATTTGAACCACAAAAACTTGAGACTAGAGTTATATAATTATAGTTGTCCTGGTTGTAATGTAAAATAGTCAATTAAAAGGAAAGATTGTAAGAGTGTCTTTTCTTGTTCTCACCAGGGGATAATACTTAATGATATGACATGCTTTTATGAGGGTATTAACTAATGTCAATGAGGATTGTTTTTTTCCCCCTGAGAAGACAATTACAAACTCTAAAGCTGTGTTTGACTCACGTATATTTTAATACAAAGTGATTAACATAAGAAAAAACATTTTGTAAAGAAATTATATTATTTTGTGTTTTAAAGCTCCACATTTTTTGGAAAAGAGAAATAAACTTAAGAACAGATAGCAATCTAGATTTAATGAAGAGAAGAAAAAAACTTATTCTCTAGAATTATTTTTTCTTAATTTTGAAATTACAAAAATATATAGTCCAATAATGAAATGATTATATTATAATAAGAATAAGTTATTAAAGAGTATTCTTTTACTCAAGCTAGATTGGGTTCTGTAAGACTTGGTTTTTATCTTGAAAATATATGCAAGGATCCATCTATTCATTCATTTCACAAATATTTATTAGATACCATCTCTATGCCAGATATTGTTGAAAGCTCTGCAAACACAAAAATTAACAAAACTAAAAAGTTCCTACCCTCAGGGAGCTCGCTTGATAATGACAGGGAAGAATTACCAACTAAATGATATTTCTAGTGGTGATAAGTGCTCTAGAGAGAAATGAAACAGGCTGAAAGTTTAGTGAGTGGTGGAAGAAGGGGGCTGCTATTTGCTAGGGAAAGACCAATCTGATGATGCTTGAGGAGACTAGAAGGCTGTGAGAGAGCAAGCTATTTAGCTCACTGGAGGAAAAGTGGTCCAAGAAAAGGACAAAAAGGGCAAATTCCTTGGGACAAGATTATGTATCCATTTTTTAGAAATCCAATGAGGCTGGAGTAACATTAGGCACATGTAGCTAGGGTCAAGCCACATAGTGTCTTTTAGGCTACTGTAGACTTTTGGCTTTTGTTGTTTTTTTTCTGACTGAGAGGAGAAGCCATTGGATGACTTTGAGCAAAGGTGGCATGATCTGTTTTATAATTCGCCCTTTCTGCTCCATGGAAAAGATATAAAGGGTAAGAGTGAAAGGAGTGACACCAGTTAGAAGACTATACAGTTATCTAGTTAAGAGACAATTGTATAATATTTTGGACCAGCAGGAGTAGCACTGGGCATGACCAAAGGGTGGCTGGATAAACAAGTCTGGAGTTCAAGGGAGAAGACTAGATTGGAGATATAAATTTGAGGGACCATATCATATAAGTGGTGTGTAAAGCCTCAAAATTGGATGAAACCACTTTCTGAGTGACTGTGGATAGAAAATAAAGTGTTGAGGGAGACAGGGAAAGAATTATTTAAGAAACTGAGAAGTAAAGCTAGAGAGATTGGAGGTACACCAGGAGAATGTGATGTCTCAGAAAACAGGTGAAGAAAGCATACCAGGAAGGAGAGACTGCTCTACTGTGTCAAATGATAGGTTCAGTAAGGTGAAGACTGAGAAATGGCTGTTCGATTTGTCACTATGAGTGAAAGCCACTGGTGAGAAGAACAGTTTGGATGTTGTGGCAAAGGCAAACACTTAGAAAATAGGGTTGGAGCCAGCAAATATAGACAAGTCTTTCCTGGACTTTGGTGTAAGAGGAAACTGACAAATGGAGATGAGAGTTGTAGAGGAAAGACAAGTCAAAAGAAAGGATTTTGTAATGTAAGGAACCACAGCATGTTTGTAAACATCTGGAAATGGTGCAATGGAGAGAAAGAAAAATTGGTGACCTATCTTAGAAGAACATGATAATATTGGAAGGTCATGAAACTTTTCGATAGATTCACCCACATGTACTTCCTTGTGACCTGTCTTCAGAGCTAACCCTTACCCTTCATCCTGCTGCCACCTTTGTGGAACCACTTCTAATGTCAGTTAGGTGCTTCTAGTTCTTGAGGTCTGGCTCCCTCTCAAAAATCCTCCTCTTTTGCCTTCATAAACCATGCCCCTATCCTTCATTAAACAACTCTAAAATTCTTTCTCTTCACTTTCCAAATGTCTCCTACTCCTATTGTGAGGCTGAACGGTCTTAAGTAGGAGGTAAAAGGCATTTAGTATGTGGGTGCATACTTCTGTATTATTCGTAAGAAAATGTTGGGCTCTATTCCCATTAACTTTAAAGCCATGAAAAAAAACATTTATTTCTTTGTTAGAAAATTCTGAAATATATTAAATCATCTTTTGGAATGAACACTAAATTTCCCACTTTTCCTACATACAATTCATCCAACAGGAGATGATCATCCCTATAAGGAACTAACACTCATTTATCCTCTCCATATTATTACTCCACCCCTTGTTCCCTAGTCTACTTCTCCTTATTCAAAAAAAACATATATTTTCTGAATATAAAAGAAATAGTCCTTCACTGTTAAAAAGAGATACCAGAAAATATAAGGAGAAAATTAAAAAGAAGAAAATTACTGAAACTCTCACTGCTCAACTTAACATTTCGGATTCATTTCTACATTACTATACAAATTGTTTTACAAACAAGAAATCACGCATAAAATTTGCACTTAAAATAATACAACCACCATTTTCTAATGATAATAAAAATGTTATTTTATATGACTATTTTATAGATTTTGTAATATTTCATTACACATATACACCATAGTTAAGTTTCAAACATTTAGTTAGTAGCTGATTTCTTGTCACTATAAAACACATTGTTGTAAATTCTTATTCTATAACTGTTTATTTTGCTCTTGGGAGTGTTCCTTAGGGCATATACCCAGAAACACAATTTTTGGGTCAAAACATGTGCACATAGTTAGGTCTTGGATCATAGTCACAGTTTCCAAAATTAGTGTTTTATATTCTTGATAATTTGCTGAAAATGGTTTATCATAGTTATGATTTGCCTACTCATTATTAGCATGAGCAATCTCTTTCCAATGTTAATTAAGCATTTGCCTTTCTGGCTTTGTGAATAGCTTGTGTGCCTTGTCCAATTATCTATGGCTGACTTTAGGGTATTTTCCCCTCTGTTAAATTGTTTAACGTCTTTATACATTAAGAATACCAACAATTTGTCACATTTTATTTCAAATACATATCCATGTTTTCTCTTTTAATTCAGGTTTTTTTTTACTTTATTGATTTGAAGGCATTTACTTTACATACAGTAAGATGTGTTGTTCAATTTTAGCTGTTTGATTTTATTCAGATTCATAAAGCTTGTCTCCATTCACAAGTTAAATAAATACCTACATTTTCTGCTATTTTTTAGTTTCATTTTCTATGTTTAGCTCTTTCATCCTTTTATAATTTATTTTGACAAAATGGAGTAAAGGGAAATCAAAATGGATTTTTTAAACTAGCTCATCAATACTCTCAGCAATGCATTTTGAATGATCCGTCTTTTTCACCTGATTCATGAGGATCCATTTATCTTGCATTATATTATATGGTCTTGATCCGTGATAGCTACTCTATTCCATTGATCTGCCCGTCTATTTTTCACCACTGATTGCTATAGCTTAATCATTCAAATTACACAATTCATTATTCTAGTTTTATATCTTATATCTATATACGTTTTATTATCTTCTAGGGCCAGTCCCTATGTAATATTCTTCTTTCCAAAATTTTCAGAATGTTTTACACCAGCTTGTCTTTTCAGATAACAAAGTCTGTTTTTGTTGCAGTTTTTGTATAGCGATTGAGAAAATCAACTCTAATTACAGTCTGCCTAGGTTCAAAATCTCAGCTCCCTCACATACTAGTTTTATCACCTTGGGCAAGTTAGTGAACTCTCCACACCTCAGTTTTGCATTTGTAAAATGGGTATGATAATAGAACCTACCACACACAGCTGTTGTGACAATAGAGTGAATGATGACATATATGTAAGGCACTTAGATTAGTATCTGGCAACATAACATAGAATATTGTATAGAAGTGTTTTCTATTATTATTTAGCAACAAGCACTTTGGAAAACTTTATATGCATCCTATCACTGGATCTCTGCATGCTCCTAGTTCTCAGGACTCTCTTTATGATATAATGACCTTGTGAAACTAATCAAATTAAAATAACTTCATGTTTGGTCATGAGCAATGAGTCCCACAGGGGGAAAAAAGAAAATCTGAGACTAATTTTTCCATTTATATTTCAAGTATTTTTATAGGCATTACCTCATCTCAAGGTTACTGATTCTCTTAACTTTCCAACCAAAAGAAAAAAATATATGCTATGTGAATATGCTTTTTAAAATCATTCCTAATTCATTTTTATCAAATTATTACATTATGATGTGTCTTCTATTGTGATTTTATCCAATCTATAAAATAGAATTGCAGGAATGGCTTTGCAACTTGCAGTTTGTCTCAAGTAGACAGCGGTTTACAGATAAAATTCTCTTAGTTGCTCCTTTATGATGCAGTTTCTGCTCTCAGTTGCTAAGGTCCATTAGATTTGCCAAGAGAGCAGGTAAAATTGAAGATTCCGTATATTCTGACCCAGAAGGTCTGCACATTTAATAAGTTCCCCTCCACCAGGTAGTAGAATACAGGAGATTCCAAGGAGCAGATTTGGGGAAACATGACCCAATGGAAAGACACAAAGAGAAGCATCCGGCATTGCCTGTAACTGTGGCTGTTTCTTTATGCGAAAACAAAGAAGATAGACTTCTCAAATTAAGAGAGGTATTATCAGATTACAGTGTGCAAAAGAATGAGTCAGGGATGGAATAAAATAAAGACACACTTACGTATGCTGCTGGTGCTCCACTCACAGTTGATTGAAATCAACAGCTGCATAGTCAAGCAGGGTCTGGAGAGACTTCTACTCCCTGGTGTAAGATCCCTGCTGTAGGGATAAGGTCTTCTTCCTCAATGCCTTTTGGTTTGCTCAATCCATGAGACATTGTCCCTTTACCGTTCATATCAAAATTTCACCCACATGTCACCAAGAAACACAGATGATCAATATTTTTTAAAAGACCTTTCAAGATTCTGGCAGAATTGTATCACATTTCCTAAAATAAATCTTTTCAGGAATAAAGGGAAATCTCCTGTTTCCACTTACACACACACACACACAAAAGGTTTAAGAGACAGTGGCCTACTAAAAGACCATGTAAAACTGCAGTCTCCCCTTTAAGGTAGGCTCTCAACACGTTCCCTGTGAGAATCA
>CAUYRT010080443.1:0-53027 GCA_963574885.1 Lepilemur ruficaudatus | reverse complement strand
CCCGGGCGACAGAGTGAGACCCTATCTCTAAAAAAATATTAATAAATGATTATTATTGCTAATTATATGATTAAATGCGTCAGCCAAAAAGTATAAAGAACAGGCCCTAGCATGTCTTCTGGCCCCAAATCCCACGTTCTGGAGCCGTGACTTACTGTGAGGATGCTACCATGCTAGCTGTGCCTCAGGTCCTGTCTCTTTGTTCCCTTTGGCTTCGGGGCAGCTGTGAGGACAGCACCCTACGAGTGGATAGGAACTCACCTCGGGAACAGCAGGGCCTTGGTTTCTGTCTGTTATCTGTCCCCAGGATTTTCCCAGAAGCCTCCTGATCCTGAAATGGGAATGTTAACACCCTGGGGAGCAACCCCAAACCAAGCAGGAAAGGGAGTCGGTGGATAAAGGGGTCAGTGTCCCGTCCCTGAGGGGACAATTTTAAGGTACATTCTACCAGGCTCCTTAGAGGGTCCCCAGCGATCCTGGCCGCACCTGCCATGGCAGTTCTCAGCCGGGTTGTAAACCTTGTTGGGTGTCCCCCCGTCCCTGTTGCACTTTCCTGCCCACTCCCTGCTGACTCTTGGGACTTCCTCCCAGACAAACCGCTCCCACCCTGCTCTCGGGGGACCTGGATGAAGACCGTTTTGTAAACCTTCAACAAAGAAGCTCCAAAAACAACACGAGGCTTCTCTACTCAGGAAGGACAAAGGCCAAATCGTTAGGAAAGTGTCAGTTTCATATTCAAAGCCGCTCGTCTTGCAGATTTCGTAAGGAAAAAAAAAAAAAAGGTATTCCGTGGGGATCCAAAATTCAACAAGGCAAAAGGGAGACGCGTTTTTGCCTGGGGTTGATGAATGGGTTTGCCTTCCCTGGGGCCCGTGGCCGGGTCCCTGTGGATCCGCAGTCCCTTGACTGCGGTGCGGCCCAGATGCAGCAGCCACCCCAGCGCAGCCCAGAGCCCCTTTCTGCGCCCATGGAGCCAAGGCCCTTTGCGGGATTCACAGGGAAACGTAAGGCTGGTTCTCCCCTCCCTTCTGCCCTTGGGAATCCCGCCACAGAGCGTCGTGTGGAAGGGCATCGCGTCGTGTGGAAGGGCAGCGAGGGTGCGTGGCTGCGCGGGGAGGGTTGAGCCCCTAGATCTGGCCACGTTCCGTAGGCTCATTTCTCAGTGTGATGCGCATGGGTGGGAACCCCCGGGCTGGAGTCCAGACTGTTCTCCCCTCCATTTATTGCGTCTTTCAATGTCAAATGTTGGATTTGCTGCCTGATTCTTGGGAAAACCACGGGTGAATGTAGTTTGGAATGGGGATTATTATCATCCGGGCTTATTCTATATAGTACTTAGAAAATCGTGGCTGCTCAATCTGGATGATTTCCTTTGCCTAGCCAATGGCAGCACCAGCAAATATTCCCAAGGACAGAAGATACCCTCTGCTGTACTTTCAGATTCTCTACTCGCTTCTATAAATGCTGCAACAGCCTGGCTGTCTCAGACCATCCGGAGAGTCGCTGGGAAGCTGGCCTGCTGGACACAGGGCAGTGGCTAGTTCTGTAATACACATGGGAACAGGCATAACGAATGTTCGGTAACAGTGCCCCACTAAAGCAACAAATGAACAGGTGTTAATATCGGTCTGGAAGATTCGAATGTGATACTGTCATCATCGTAAAGGAGAACACTTCCTAGCAATGCAGAGGTGGGTGTATATGGAAAAACGGTGGGGGCTAGGGGTGCTGTCCCAAAGACAGATTAGGATTACCCATGCAGACTCCCCTGCCCCATTGACACAGCACAGACCCAGAAAATATGCTGTGCCAGCACAAACGACTATAGGTGGACTAATTCTAGAACTGGGAAAGAACTACCCCTTCCGCCTCTGCATGTATCTATATAGTAGCAAAAAAGAAAAAAAGTAACGAGAGCTACAAAAGCACGGTTGCTAAAGATAAATGCTTGAAAGCCGGAGCTTGGAGCAATTTTAGTGTGATGCTAAAAATTCTCTGTCATCCGCGGCTCCTGCATGAGACACAGGAGGGACTGATCTAACACAGAGCCACAGGGGCTGTTAGTAGATGTGGGACCATGAGGATGTGGCATCTGATTGTGGAAGGGGAAGATCTGAATGCCCCGCAGAGAGACATCTCCCCGGCTGCTCTTGGCTAAAAGTGTCAGCCATGTTAATAAGGCAGAACTGGTCTTCAGCGTCAAGCGCACACTGTAGTTACCATGTTCTGTTTCCAGAATGAGGCCAGGGCCTTGCTAACGGTGGCCCACATTACAAATCCGCAGATCACAGCCACATGAGACGGTCTTTGGCATTAAATGTGCCTTTAGAACACCCCATTCCGGCCCTCTGTGGCATTCCAAAATAGAGTCCCAAGGAGCTGGGATTGGGTGTTCCAAAGCACATTGGAACCGCCTTATACCAGGATACTCAGACACAAGTCTGGGCATCCCAGCATAAATTGGGCTGGTGGCTGCCTACGAGGAATTCCCTGATGCCTCATTTTGCATCAATCCCAGCATCCCTGAGAGCCACTGGGCCAAAGGAGGAGAGGAAGTTGCTGATAAGAACTTTATGAAAGCAGAAAAATACAAGAGTTGGTCTCTGATGTTTTGATCAATGTGGTGGGCAGTCTCAGAACTTACAGACGATTCGCCAGGGACTGACACAAACCAGTCCCGAGTTGCAGTGGCTGATTCGTCCATTGCTACATTTCCCCCCTTCCCTGAAGTCCTAGCGAATAGGGAATCAATATACCAGATGCTGATCTTCAGAGATGCGGTGTCAAGAGTTCAGACAAGAGAGATGCCATTTCGTTTATCTGCTCGTCTGCGGCTGAGCACAGGAGAGCACATGCTCCGTGCTTGGTCTTGGGAGGGAATACATTAGTTTTCTATGCCATCAGCCTGGGATTTCTTTCTTAGTCCTTTATCTTGGCGCAGCAGAAGAGATGTTTAAATTTTCAGCAACAGCAAAATGTTGCCCGTTTAGAATCTTTTCCCTGTGTCATTTGATTTATTATTGCAGACTCACTTTTGAAAACATCTCTCCAGCCTCTGAAATGCTGAATTAGAATCTGAAGCAGATTCCGATTCTGACTTCAGCTCTCCAGATTGCAAAAACCAATCAGCTGCGTGGCTGTGCAGTGTAATAGCAGCTGCCTCCACTGTGCTGAGCGCGTCTTTCGTAGGGAAGCAAAGCCAGCCAGTCTTTCTCAGCTTGCCTGTTTTGATTCTTTTCTAGACTGTTCTTACTTGTGAATTTTCAAAGCTCTCACATCTTTTACTGATGAGGGCCATTAAAAGTGCCCAGGATTGTTGATTCTCGTATAAGGAGAATTGCATGCAATCAGATGATTCCGAGGATGTGTTTTTGCTCCTCGGTGGCAAAAGAAGAACTAAAATGTCATCAGTGACTTTTTAATGACTTCTTACTCTCTCCCAAGTACCTTCATATTCATTACCTTTAGTTCACAATAATCTTGTAGAGTAGATATTATTCCCATTTTACAGATAAGGAAACTGAGTCTTAGAGGGACTAAAGAAATGCCAGAGAGTCATGTCACTACTACCGTGAGTCAAAACTGGGTTGGAATACAGACCTGTCTGATCATAAAGTCTCTCTCTCTATTTTTTTACTATATACTCTCTCTGTACAACTAAAATTATTGTCTGGGCTTAGGAGTGCCAGAGATAGCTCTTGTGAGAAGCAACACACACAGACACAACAATAACAAATGACAATAATAATAACTTAATATTTATTGAGCAGCAACCAGGTCCCAGGACCTTTGTCCACATTATTTTCATAATCCTCCCAATAATTTTGTGATTTACAGATTATTTTTATCCCTATTTCAGCAACAAGGAGGCTGAGCCTAGAATAGCTCACGAAATGTGCTCAGGACACACAACTTGCTGTTGATGGATTTGATTGCTAGACCCAGGTCTATGGGATCTGGAATCTGAGTTCTTAACCATTCCTCGGAGGTGACAACCACTGGCAAAAGCATCCCTAAATTAGGTGTTTTTGTCCCAGGATGCCTGGGGGAAGAGGATTCCATGTTTGTGACTTGGGGACCGAGCAACCGCAGTGACCCTCTGTAGATCGTGAAGAAGAGGTGCATGCCTGCGCTTGTGTTTTTCATTCCAAGAGGTACACACAGGGCTGCCATTAGGAAGAAGGGCAGTGACTATTTACAGGAAGCTCCCAGAGCAGTTGAGATCTGAAACCTCTCTCACAATTAAATCAGCCTGCCTCTGTAGACAGAGATGGAAAGGAACAAATTGGATTTTCCACCAATTCTCAAAGGGCATGAACTCAACTTTTATAGTTCACCGGACAATTCAAGTTTTGATTTGGGGTAGAATGACCCCATGGAGTGAGGACAGGCTGGCTGGGTTGTATGAGCTTGCAGCTTCGTTTCAATGTGGTAGCTTTGGGGAGTCAGAATTTTAGTTTTGTATTTTATGTGGAACTTGTTGATGTTAAATGGCTTGGTTTAGAAATAAAAATGTGTGTGTGGGGGGGGTGTATATTAGGACACCCATGTGCCCTAAATAAAAGCATGTTGCCTTTAAAAAAAAAAACAAAACAAGATATTCAAATTTATTTTGTAAAAGTACCTAAGTGGCTCTGGTTGCCATATTTCCACACCTGGCTTTAGTTTTAAAAGTGGGGCTACTTAAAGAAATGCAATATTTTGAATAACATGAGTTTGAATGATAGTGTAGACACATGTAACCCACATATCCACCCATGCAACCAACCCGGCTTTAAATACTGTATTTAAATCCTGTGTCGACGCTTATGTAGTGAGTCTTCAGTTTATTACCGCTATTAGAATACAGTTTTTGAGTATGCTTTTCCATTTTGAACTATTTTAGTGAAAAGATGAGAAAGTAATCTTATCTGGAAATGAATCCAGGCTCCCTCTCCCAGTCCCATCTTTCCAGAGGCCCATTTTTAGCATCATAAAAACATTTCTCTAATATTAGTGCGGCTAAGAGGGAAACAAAGGCAAGGAAAATCCACATGAAGGGATCATCCCAGCAGGGCTTATATTAGACCGTGGGGCGTATTTGAATGCTTCTGTCTTACCCTGGTTAAACTGGTATCGTGGGAATACTCAGCACTTGAAACTACCTAAGAAAGTAACCTTGGGCAATCCTATACCGAGGTTCTAGAAAATGGACCTGTATCCCCACCCAGCTGTCTGCTTTTGCACAGGGAGGGCTTGGTCATAATTTTTCTTAATATAAGAAATTAATTGGAAATGTTTTTTAATTACTAAAAAAACAAGCAAATAGAAATTAGTGATTTGTATTAATCCAGAACCTAATCTACTTTAACTCAATTACTCCAGCTCCACGAATTCCCTGCTGGGTTGATTGCAAGTTGAATCAAATTCACTGTTTCATTTTTGCTTTAAGTCCAAAATCTGCATCTCACAAACCTTAGCTTGTTTCTAAGCCCCCATTTCCCCAAATAAACTTCATTCTGCATTTTGGACAATAGCTCTTTCCTTTCTTCTAAGAAAGCGGGCTTAGCAAAATGCTGTTTTCGTCTACAAAATTAAAAATTTGTAAACTGGCTTATGAGTAGGTGACCACATAATTAATCATCCAGAGCAGAACACTTGTGAGAGTCAACAGGAACATTATTAATAATTATGCCCAGACAATAGGCGATGTTGTTTTAGAACATTTGCACGCAAGGAAGGAGTATATAGCAAAACCGGGATACTAATAAAACGAAAGACCCATCATCCTGCCAGAGGCCAGCCCTGGCTACCCTCTGGGTTAAGAAATTGCCCCGTTGAGATGGTCTTAGAACACGCTCTTGAGATTCCAGTGCACACAAAATTTAGGAGAGACAATAGCTAGAACCTGAACACCAAATTATTACTGTATAATGGGAAATAGAACTGGTGGGTGGAAAAGATACATGTGTCTAACTAGCTTCTTCTGTCACTTAACAGAAGAGCTACAGAGGGAAACAAATTATCAGAAGGGTGTTTGGTGCGCATGGCATGAGAACAAGGAAGTCCGGTTAATGATGTGAATTTGTAATGAGATCAGCCTCCACCAGCTATGGGCTGGCTGCCCTCTGCCCCGGCCAGTGCCTGGAGGCCCTGCCAACTTTTATCTCTGCAACTTTCCTATTATTATGTCTCCCTGGATGATCCACTCCATTGCAACAAAAGCACAGTTTGCCTTTGGAATATTAATACCTTCGATCAGATTAAAGACTCCTCCGGCCACTGTAGAACCCATTCATCTTCTTTGAAATGATTCTGTCTCTCTCTGCTTTAATCCATTATGTGTTGATTTTAAAGTTTCTTTTTCCTTATTTCCACATTCCTGCCCATGGGGGTGGAGATGAGGACTGGGGATAAGGCCTCACTGTGTTTCTCATTCAAGTGTCTTGAATAGATAGAAATTTAATAGTCCAGAGCTATCCTTTTGGTCATGATTATTCTAGCCTACATGTTTTTTGGTGATTTTCTTAAGATGTTGATTTGTAAAATATTATTAACCTACTACCATTTGGTTTATACTTACCCTCTTATTCTTCCTACTAATTCTAACAAGAATGCCAAGTTTCTTGTAGTCTTCAAGGTCCACTTTTAGGACCTTTTAGAATTCAGGCGATAATGGTATCACGATGGGAGAGACAGTGTAAATTTATTTAAGCTTTGCCATTGCATTTCTTTGAGACCGCTTGAATTTTTCCCTTAACCTTATTAAACAGATGAATAATTATTTCCCCTGGGGTTGTTTTTCACTAGTTGCAAGTTGGACTTACAAGAAAAGTTGACAAAACTTGAGGGCTCTGTCCCCATAGCTCCAGGCCAGTGACATTAAATCAGTCAAGTCTGTCCTCTTAACACAGTCTGCCACCAAAATTCACATGCTCCAAGGAGATAAACAGGAGTGGCTTTTAAGCTTCCTCTCTTATCTTTTGTCGCTTCAAGATTGCAAGCTGGTGGGGCCCTGAATGATTGAAACTTACAGTTGAAATTTTATCCACTTAGGCTGATTTGCAAGATGCCAATACTTTGAAACTCTTCCCAGGAAAAATATTTCAAAACTTAATCAAGGCACAAACCAATCTCACAAAAGCTTCCCTGGTAGTGTTATTAACTAGCCTTTTAGGTGACTAGAACCAAAGTCTTTCTTCCTGGTCTGAGCAGGGCTGAAAGCGCAGGAAGAAAGACCAAGTGAAGTAAACACCGCCCTGCTCGGAAAGGGCCCCCATCTGGCGGGGCGGTGGCTGCATCACTGCGGCGAGTGCTCTGAGAGAGCTACGACGTGCCACAGCAGAATGAGGACAGTGGGGAGATCTGCTCGGAGGATGCAGGCAAATCTGCAGGTGCCTGCAACGCTTTTAAAAACAAGAACCTTGATTCTTCAGACGTTTCTCAGAAACTAGGTTATTTTCGTGGAGTTGGCTTTCTGCTCTTTCTTTCTTTCTTTCTTTCTTTCTTTCTTTCTTTCTTTCTTTCTTTCTTTCTTTCTTTCTTTCTTTTTCTTTCTTTCTTTCTCTTTTTTTTGGCAGAGGAGGGACATGGATTTGAAAGAGGAGCTAGTTCTTTCCATCAGAGAGGGCACAGCAGCCCAGTCGTGTCTGTGAGAAGGACAGGGCTTCTCCCCTGAGCAGAGAGATGCATAGTGGCAGTCCCAGGCACAAAGGCAGCTTTTCAAAGGAAGTGATTTGAGGGAATGCAGGGCAGAGCTCCCAACTGCAGATTATCTATTTTAGAAAGGGGTCCCCTAAAATCTTTTCAGCTAGCCCCCTGGCAGGAATGAGGTGACGGGGGGGGGGGTGCAGAGTCCATGCCACAGCTGCCTGTGGGTTGCAGAGGAGGTGGAGGGTTGCCAGGATGTCCCCTGCCAGTCAGGATTGCCTCTGCCCATATATCGCATTTGGCTCTTTTTGAGCCAAGAACCCCAAAGAAAATGCAGGGGAGCCTATGACAGCCTAGTGCAGTCTGTCACCTTCCAGAGAGCAGCTCTTCCTAGACATCAGGCTGGATTTGGCCTCCAGACTGGGTATGGGGGAAGAGAGGAGGAAGTTTCTCCTTGCTCACACCGTAAGGCGGGGCAGGTGTTCCTGGTCCCGATGTAGAAAAGGTGGTGCCAGGCAGAGAGCATCTGCTGAGCTCCCTGAGAAGTTGCACCTGCTTCATCCAGAGGTGTGGACCCTGGAAGTCTTCATTTCAGGGGCAATGAGAATCATTAGACCAGTGATGGTCACTAATTTATTCATTTCAGAGCCCATTACAGTCTCACCAATAGCCAGAAGTGCTGCTCAAAGTCAATAAGGAAGCAATACAAAAATGTTTATCTTTTCAAGGTGATTTCATTCCAGTTATCTCCTACTCGACTCCATGGTCTAATTCTGCAGTGGGGAGGGAGAGGGAGGGGGAGAGACCCCAGTTGAATGGGAAGGGGTCATACGTAATGAAAATCACACTTCGAATGTCATTATAAGACGTAGCTTCTGATTTCTAAGTATCTGTTCCTGCTCTCGATTTAGAATATCTGCTGTTACAGATGGCTTAGTCTCTCTCTCTCTCTCTCTCTCTCTCTCTCTCTCTCTCTCTCTCTCTCTCTCTCATATCAAATCAGGCCTTCAGATCTTCTCCCCAGGGAGGATTCTGACTGCTCGCCCACTGGATAGCCCTCACTTACCTTTTCTAGGTATGCTCAGCAGTGGACACATGCTTAGCTGTGCATTTCACATGCCCGGGAACACCTCCACTCCCAAGTTCAAAGCTGTGTTCTCATTGAACAAGGGGACCTTTTGCTAAGCGGGGCTCACTGAGGTTTGTTGATAATTATTCCGCACTGCCGACAAAGAGCCCAAACACACAGGAGTTTCAAATGATTTCACAGCTGATTTATATGCACAAAGAATAATTGGCATCATGTAGTTTGCCTTGCCAGATTGAGTCTCATTTGAATATCGAAAGATATGTCATTTAAAAATAATTTCATACTTGGCTGATGAACTAAAATTGAGACATTGGACACATATGGCGTGTGTGTGCCAGTGGGCAAGCTTGCAGTCATTTTCTCTCCCAGGAAGGCAGGGACAGCGTCACCCACAAGAAGTCATTACCTGCCTTCTGGAGAAGCAACTTCAAATCATTTTGAAGCTGTTATCTAGAAAAAGAAACTCGGGCCTCACTACTTGATACCCAACTGTGGCCCCTCGGATAACACAGATGTCTGTAGAAGCAAAATCATTGACATGAAAACTCCACAAATTAAGAAATACAGATACAGTCAGAGGTTTCCCTAATCTGAAGAATAATGATGTTATAGCTGTAGCCAACAGATTTGGTTTTGAAGAAAGCAAAGTGTTGACCTTCTCTCTCCAGTTCACACCGTCCAACGCAGGCCCTAACACACCGGGGTCACAGAACATGTCTTTGGTGTCTGTCCCCTGCCTGCCTCCTCTGAGGTATCCCACCCACTCCCAGGCTTCCTTCTCCACACTTCTCCGGACTGTGAAATTAGGCCTCTGTCTCCACCAAGGCTCCCTGCTTGGCTCCCTTGCCCCAAACCTCTCTGCCCCCATGGATGGAGGCTTCTTCCTGGCCCGTAGAGGGCAAGCCCTGAGCCAGCCTCCCACAACCGTGCTGACCTAGGCCAGACGAGTTAAGGCGCCTCGGGTCAGTAGCGCGGCACCCACAGCCCCAGATCAGCTTGCTTCTGCTCTGCTCCACCTAGGAGGAACCTGAGTTTGCCCCTCATCTCGTTTCCCCGAGCCCGGGTCTTGCTGCCATGGGCTGTATGAACTCCACAGTTATTCTGGAAGTCTTTCCTTAATCTCCTTGCTCCTCCCTCCAGTCAGTACGGTAAGGTCACTGCTCCTCATTCTAGTCAATACGGTAAGGTCACTGCTCCTCCCTCCAGTCAGTACGGTAAGGTTACTGCTCCTCATTCTAGTCAGTACAGTAAGGTCACTGCTCCTCAATCTAGTCAGTACAGTAAGGTCACTCACTGCTCCTCATTCCAGTCAATACGGTAAGGTCACTGCTCTTCACTTCAGTCAATACGGTAAAGTTCCAGCTCCCTGGCATCACCATATACCCAGGGCCCCAGCCCTTGCCCTCTGTCTCTGAGCCCTGGGAGTCCCCAGACAGCTCAGCCAATTCCTCCTGTGGACCAGGGGCTGCTAAGCCTCCATGCAGGCCACCTTCCCTCTGGTGGTCCTGTAGGGCAGCAGTCCCCAAACTTCTTGGCACTAGGGACCAGTTTCATGGAAGACAATTTTTCCACGGATGGGAGACAGGGATGGCTTTGGGGTGATTCAAGTGCATTATATTTATTGTGCAGTCAGACCTCTCTGCTAATGGTAATCTGTATTTACAGACACTCCCCAGCACTAGCATCACCCCCTCAGCTCCACCTTAGATCATCAGGCATTAGTTTCCCATAAAGAGCGCACAACCTAGATCCCTCGCATGCTCAGTTTACAGTAGGGGTCGCGAGCCTATGAGAAGCTCATGCCACCGCTGATCTGACAGGAGGCGGAGCTTAGGCGGTGATGCCAGTGATGGGGCGTGGCTATAAATACAGAGAAAGCTTCACGGGCTCACCTCCTGCTGTGCGGCCCAGTTCCTAGCAGGCCACGGACTGGTACTGGGGCTTGGGGACTGCAGCTATATGGGATGACTCTGGTCTGACATTGCCACTGTGCTTCTGAGGTCAGCAAGTTTAAAAGTCACTTCCTGCAGAATCAGAATGCTTTCAAGATAAATGGATTTCTTCTAATTGGTGGGATTTCAGAGAGTACGGCAATGTGAAAAATTTAAGGAGTTAGAACACACACGTACAAGAAATTCAATTATTGGTATCAACGGTGGGGGTAGAGATGGGGCAATCCTGATACCCCCTCTTTGCAGCATGGAGGGAGGTGACTAATGGGGACCTTCGCGTCCCTAGAAGTCAAACTCGCCCTGCCCTGCCCACAGAGGGCTTACAGGCGTTCACCTCTCAAAGAAGTTCACATAGGCAACTGAGTTTATTTTTTAATGGGCTTGACAAATTAGTAATATTACCAACGTGCAAAGCTAACATTGCTTCCTGGGGTGGGGCAGGGGAAACAGGGCACTTTGAGGCTGGACTTGGCGGAGGTAACCGACACTGACCTGGTGTTCGTGGGCCCCTTTGGATTGAGGGTGATGAATTGCAGTTCGTCAATGCTGGGCATTTTTGTCACTTAGAAGGACAAGAGTGAACTGTCGTGAATCACTAGAACTTAAGTTCTGGGATGACAGTGGAGAAGAAAACCAAGATCCAGGATTGTCAAGGCCATGTGGTCATCACAGGCAGTACACAGCCTAGCTTGAAAATTGCTCTGCGGCTTTATAGATAGTCTCCGGGGTATAATTCATTCATTCTAGGAATCTCCACATCTCCTCTCTCATCTTGAAATCAGGGCAAAAATGATTTTATTACTCTCGATAACAGAAAACTTCAGGGTTTCAGGCAAGACTAATCACTATAGCTCATGATGAAGCATCTCAAAAAATCGGGCCTCCACCAAAAACATCCCTTCTCCTCCCTGTCACCTGGCTATGTCCTTTAAATGAGTCTGGACCAAGGATGCCCACAGGTGCCCTCCACTTTCCCTGGACACCTCTGAAGTTCTCTGAGCCCCTGTCTGAAGGTATTGCATTGGGCTCAGGTGTCTCTGTGTACTCTCATGTCTTGAAAAACAAAACTTACTTCTTGGGGACAGTCAGGATCCGCCTCAGTGGAGAGCAAGGTTCGCAGCACCAGACCTGGTGGAATCCAAGGTCAGCGTCCACCTAATACTGTGACCTCTGATTGCTGCCTGGCCAGCTCCAAGCGCCGTTTCCTCCTTTGTGAATTAGGAATAGTAGTATTCACTTTGCAAATCTGTGGGAGCTTCAGAATGTGCTGTCACATAAGTAGTAGGTGCTCAGTGACTATTTGTGGAAGGTTGTGGATTAGCTAGTTTCACATGTCAGTCCTTGTCAAAAGCAGCAGGCAGAGAGGACAGAAGGGATGTCCTCAGAGAAGAATGGCAGCTTCTCAAGACGGGCACCAGAGACTCAAGGTGCCCACGGTCACAAAGAAAACTCACCCTGGTGCTCAGATAATGCAAAATAAAATGGAAACACTCACGTTTGAGATGTCTCTGTTATTGTGTTTCTGTTTCCCTTTGTCACACAGACACGTACACCTGGCTTTCTCAAGATCATCTCTCCCTTGCTTTCTTGTCAATTCCTATTTTCCGGGCCTGTTTTTGTATCCTCTTCTTTCTGTCATTAGCAACTCCATAGCCAAGACGCATCTTAATCCAGCCCTATGACCTCCTGCAGTTGAGTTGAATCACATGAGATGACACAAGAGTCTACATTACAAAAGAACTCTGTGAACTAACATCTTAGACAAAAGTAGTGGATTATGAAGATTCTTATGACTACAAACCCATGGGTTCACCCCAAGGATGATCACTCAGCAGTTTTGAGTGCCAATCCGGGGCAGATAATGAGCATTTGAACCACTACGCCTACTGGGTGAAAGAAGAAATTAGTCCAACTACTCGACTAAATTCTCTGCTGGTGTGAATGGGCAGATGGATAAAAAGGAGGTGAGTGTGTATAATCTTCAACTGCATTTCGCACCCATCTAAACAAACTGAATCATCATGGAATTGGAAAGTGCTTGGATGTAGAGCGCAGGAGAAAAGGAGAGAGTAGAAATAAGTGATTGCTATCTTCCTAGTCTACACGGCGCCCTTACAAAAATGTTCAAAATGGTGGTCCTTCCTGCGGGTAGAAAGATCCCTGTCCCAAGAGAGGGGGCCCGGGTGGCAGAGAGTCCAGCCCAATGCCTGGCTCCCTTGGCTTCCCTTCTGGGTGGTCCAGAGTGGAAAGCAACCTCTAAGGATCCATGTTTGGGACTATTTCATTTGACATCTTTTTAAATTGTTTACAGGGGAGTGTGCATATTCATTTGGAAACTTATTCTGTGGAGTGAAAATGTTTCAACTAAAAAAGATAAGATGACCGAATCAAGTGTAATGACGGAGAAGGGAGGAAGTGAAGATGACACTCGAGTGTGTCACGTGGGGCCGACGCCCACCCAGCCGTCAGGAGGACATCCCAGCATGTTCCTCTGTCTTTGGCAGCTACATTTTAGGCACAGGGTAGACACTTAGGAAAAATATGTGAGAAAACTAAAGTAAGGATGGAAAATCAGAAAAAGGAGAAAATTAAAGAAAGAGGTTCTGGAGAAAAAGGGTTTAAGGGTTTGGTCCCTGTCTTGGAAATATTAAAATATCACCAAGGAGAAGGACTTCCTGGAGAATAGGTGATTGGTACAAGACTGACAATTTGTATTCTCTTTGAAGGCCTTTTCCAGTGACCAGAGATATTTCAGACAAAAACAACAGTCCCTTCTGCTTTTGAGCAAACACACTCCTATGCTACTTGGAAATGCAAGTGTGATTCCTATTAATATATCTCAAGAAGATAAAGAAATCAAGAAGGAGCCCTGAAATACTGGGGTGCTTAGGAAGAGAGAAATTGGAATTGAGTTTGAGTAGGTTTGGCCTCAGTACAAACAGGAATGGTAAGGACGGGGTGAATGAGACTTACTCAGCAAATCTAGAGACTGCTGGAGGGAACTTTGGAATAATCACGGTTTATGCAAAGCTTGTGGGATTTCAGACACTCAAACATAGCGTTCCTGTCCAAAAGCAGCAGAACATGGCCTTAGGTGCCACCTACAGAAAGCATCATTGGACTTCTTTTCCCAGTGGAGATTGCAGTCACAGCTCACAGGATTTTAAAGAGGGAAACAAATCAAAGTGGTTTCATTTTCCTTCCAAGAAGAAAATGGAATGACTTGTTTGGGATAGTAAATTTCCCAGCCCACCCCACCCCCACTTTTGGGACACAAGGCAGCTGCGAAGCGAGGACAGCAGCCACTGAGACTCCCGTGACAAAGCCCTTAAAAAGGGTGAAATGGTTAATTTCATGGTAGGCTTTCCTTGTTCTCGGGTTAAACTTGGCGAATTTAGCGACTGATCAGTTACTATAGACCATCCCTCATGTGTGTGTACTATCCTTTTTAGGTTTCTCGGAGCTCCGCAAATAGAACCTCTAAGAAAAGCTTTCAAAGTGAGTGGGAGAAATAGCTGAACACCTCGCCATCGTATTCTGTAGGGAATTGTGTCATTACATGCAATTTCGTTCAATTTGCTTTTCCCCCACTTACTTTAATGTTCTTTTTCTCTAAAAGAGGGAAAGCCTGAAATGTATGAAATCCCTTTTGTTACTTTTAGTTTATGAAGTTAAAAAATTACGTAAAAAAGAAAGCCATTCTTTAATGCTTTGGCAAAGATAAAGCCTTCCACGGTCCTGATAATTATATTTGGGTGTTAAATTAACTTTTTAACCATACCTTGCAATTCTAATAGCAGAAGGCAAAGAAACCAAATTGCACGTGTTATTTCATTTTTTATGAGTAAGAAATATGGGGTCCTTTCAAACCCGAGTGGTGCTTATTGATGGCTTTAATTATTTTGGGACCTGGCTTGATTTTTGCGTAAGTATACACATGGAATTTAAAATAACTTTTGAGCCCCTGGAATGTATTTGTTTTCCATGGCTTTTCTGTTAAAGTCAAGACAACGGCTTCTAGAGTTGACGACGTCTACCTATTTTTCCTACTTAACTGGCTGCAGCCATATGCCATTTCAACAGTCCAGCTGTTGGCATTTTAAAATTGTGTATGTCTTATCTTAAATCTAATCTGATTAAATGACCCAGTTCATCATGCTTGCTCTAATTCAGTCTCAATACTAAGTTGCAAAATAATTGGGAGAATGTGCTTTCTTGCCCATGCCTGTTAGCTTTATTGGTGCAATTCATTCTTATAGATTATGATGTTAAAGTGTAAATTAGCAATGAGGCTATTACTTAGATAATTCTTTGTTTACACGTAGGCACAACAGGAAGCAGATTTTTAAAAATCACAGTGGGTGTCCTTCCTTTCTCTTTCTCTCAGAATGTTACGATATTTGTTTTATCTATGTGGTAGCATGATGGTGGATTTCTAGGCACATAGGAAATATGTCAATTACAAGCTTATCTGTGGATGGCGGGACTCTAAACATCCCAAAATCAATAAGTAATTTATTGACAATCTAGTGCTCTTGCCTGAAAGAAACTCACAATTTTTAGAAAAATATCGTAGTAATGGAGATACATGGAAATAATGTTGTGCAAGGTGATATATGAGTACTAAGTATAAATATTTTGCATTAAAATGAGACCAGTTATGGGATTTTGGAGTTTACCAGAACTTTAGACTCACCTAGTTCTATTTCCTTATTTTCCAGGGAGAAAACTGAGGTTCAGAAAGATTAAGTCATTTGTCTAAGGTCATTCAGCTTGTATGCGGCGGAGTCAAAGCTAATGTCAACTAACTCCCTGCCTGCAACTTCTTGAACCATGACTGCCCAGACATGGGATTTGGGTTGGGCTCTACAGACCACATTCAGGACCTCCAGGTCGAGTTGTGTAGGTTGGGCACTGCATGACAATTCCAGTAGGTCCCATTTCCATGGACTCCGGTGACCACCATCTGAGGAGGATGGCATGCCAAATGAGAGTGCCATTTAAACAAACAGAGAACGTGACAAGCTGGCGTGTTGGGACGCTTTAATGCCCTCTGGCTCTCCTGTTCCCTGGGGTGGTTTTGTTTGTGTAGACCACCTTGACCTGGGGCAACCCCAAGGGGCGATCTGGTCACATGAGGATGGGTCACTTCGAGAATCCTTGGTGTTGGTAAAAGCTTGACCAGACCTTGAACACTGCTCCAGTGCCTCCTATGTGTGTGACCTTGTGCAAGCTACTTACCCTCTCTGAGCGCTAAGATAACAGTAGCACCTACTTCACAGGGGTGTTGCAGAAATTAAATTAGCTCGAGCTCATAAAGCAATTACCAGAGCACCTGTTTCTAGTCCCCGTGAAATAAATGTTCACAATTTTAACCAGAAGGGCTCTGCTCCACCCTAGATTTCTGCACCCAGACCCTGGCTTGCCCTGAGCAATTCCTCTGAGGACTTCGTGGCCTTGGCGACATCTACTCCACTTTCTTCTCCATGGCAGCGAAGTTACAGGCAGAGAAAGAAAACACAGTAAATGCAGAATGCATTCCTGAGCAAAGCCCTTCTAGCATACCCTCATCAGCGACCATAAAGCACTTAAGTAATTCATTCTGATGGCCCTAAAGCAGTTATAGTTATCGTATTTTACAATACCTCCTTTAAAAGCAGCTCATTTGCTGCCCACAACAAGTACTGGTCACAAAATCACCAAGAGTCATCCTCCTGGTCTCCTACTCTGGTTTCAGGACATCTTCATGCACTTTAAGATAAACTGTATCTATATCATTTTCCCCCCTGTATCCGGCGTCGGGAGCAGGAGAACCGCGCTTGTGGCTGGCATCACGGAGCCTAAGGATTTTCAGTGTCAGGAGGGAAGATTGGCTTTTCCATTAAGGGGGAAATCAGATCACTGGATGCTGGGAGCTCAGAGCAAACGTCTGGTTCTGCCCCTTTCCCCTGTGACAAGGCAGTGGCGGAGGGTGGGGAGGTCATTCAGATGAGGCTGAAGGGACAAAGGGAGCTGTCCTAGTGCTCACTGGAAACAAAAGATCCAAAGAGACCAAGGGTGATGATGCGCCATCTCTCGTCATGAATATTCTCCCGGTGGCTTTCTTCTCATGCTGCGAATGCAAAGGCCCCACGGCCTCCGGACTGTGGTATAGACGCCGCTGTGCAGCCCCTTGTTAGTGGGATCCCATGGGGAGTGAGAGGGGTGGGTGCCGCGGAGAAGCGCACCGCTCCCCTCCCCCCCAGGAGAGGACATCCAATTTGGAGCACTTCTTCCTTGGCCCCAGCAGAGACATATTGTCTGGAAGCATCAGAGGGGGTGTCTCTTCACACCCCAGGCATCACTTTGGAGCTTGGGGCGACTGCATTATGCAACTCGAGTTTCCAGTAAAGACAGGATGAGAAAACCCGGCAGCCCGTTTCTCCGAGCTCAGACATCATCGAGAGATGGTCGGGCTTTTAAGCCCTTCCAACTTAAATCCCTGTCACCGCAGCCCCTCTGCAACTGCCATTAGGAAATGAGTCTATAATGTGCTATAATGGGTGACAGTTTTTCACACTCATTTGAATCATTCTTGTGATTCTTACTTAACTGTTAGGTTTCAAGCCCAAACCCTTCAAGGTCTTTGAAATTTCGAAATACGTGACTACCCAGCCTGGCCCCTGGAAGACACTCACTGTCATTTGCTCTGTCGGGAATAATGGGTTAAGCTGCAGGGGACCCAGGACAAGTAGAACACAATCTTTGCCCCCTGAAGATCTTATCCCAGCAGGGGAGAGAAGGGGGGATTTAAAAGAGATAGTAACCGGCTCTTAACAAACACCATGCACGATTTGGCTCCTAGCATAGCTCTGAGAAGCATCTGAACCTCCATGTTCTTGCCCATGCAACAGGCATTGATCTCTTAAGAGGCTATTGTAATTAAAAGCACAGTGATTAAAAGCATAGCCCCCAAATCAGACCACGTGAGCACAAATCCCAGAACTGCCTCTTAGTTGCTTGGGAACCCTGCACAGGTTACCTCGCTTTTCCAAGCCCCAGTTTTCTCACCTGTTCACTAGGGTTTATACCAGTACCTGCCCTATGGGGTTGTTGGAAGGATTAAATGGACTGGAGTACTTGCAGTAGATTTAGCACAATGTAAGCTTTTGACACAAATTAGATATTAATATTATTCACCTTCTCCAACATTATACATTAATTCATTTGACTAATACTAATGTACCCGGGAAGTGTGGCAGGGACAGGAATTCAGTTCTTTTCTAAACTAAAAATCCCTTTTCCTTTCCCCTATGCTATAACACTTCCCTAACATACAAACAACCACGGGCAAGGCCCAACATGAGTGCCGCGGTGCCTCTGGGGACACATGAGCCTCCTTAGGAGCTGGGACCCTGACCTAGCTGTCTGTGTATCTTTAGCACCGACCACAGTGGCTGACACACAGTATGTGCTCAGTAAATGGTAGCTAAGGGCAACACTGTGCTGTTGAGTTTGAGCGAATATAAGAAAGCAGAACACCCCAGGATGCGTTCAGGGACCTTATTCCAGGGTGTCTGGAATGTAGGAGTGGTGTTTGTTTGCTAGGAGTGGTGTTTGTTTGCCATGTCTTAGTCTGTGTGGGGTGCTATAACAAAATACCACCCACTAGGTAGCTTATAAACAACAGACAGTTCCATGGTTCTGGAGGCTGGGAAGTCCAAGATCAAGGCACTGGCAGAGTCAGTGTCGGGGACATGCTTTGTGGTTCATAAGTGGCACCTTCTTGCTTTGTCCTCACATGGTAGAACAGGCAAAAGAGCTCCCTATTTTATAATGGGACTAGTCACCTCCCAAATCCCCACCTCTTAATACCATCAGTTTTGGGAGTTAGGGTTACAACACATGAATCTTGGGGAGATGCAAACATTCAGACTATAGCAAACCGTCACAAATTAGCACCTACTTGGTGGCTGACAACAATGGAAATTTACTCTCTTGCAGTCGTGGAGTCTGTAAGTATAAAATCAAGGTGTCTGCAGGGTTGGTCCCTCCTGGAGGCTCCAGGGGAGAACCCTTCCTTGCTCGTTGCCTGCATTCCTAGGCATGTGGCCCCGTCACTCAGCCTCTGCCTCAATCCTCTGCAGTGTCCTCTCCCCTACACTTCTCTGATAAGGACGTCTGTCATTGGACGTAGGGCACACCCTCCTGCAGGGTGATCTCATCATGAAGTGCTGGATGTGATTACATCTGCATACTCTTTCTCCAAATAAGGGCGTGTTCACAAGTTCCAGGTAGACCTATCTTTTCAGGGCCCACCGCTCAATCCACTGTGTGGATATTAAAATGCCTCACACACAGCCTTCCAGCCCCGGCTGTGACCCATCTACTCGTTTGCTGGTACATTCATTCATTCGTCCTCATCACGCATATAGCAAGCAGAGCCTGCTGTGGAAACATCAGCCCAGAAGGTACACAGATGAGGCACCATGTTCCTTCCCGTCCACCAGGGGATGACCACACAAGTGGTACCGTACCAGTGTCACAGGGCCACCCAGGGCCTGCCCTCTCTGATGGAGGTGGGGTGGGCAGGGGTCCAGCCACCAGCACAGGCACTGGCCAATCCCAGCAGGTCTGATGCCCATGGTACTGGCCCAGCGTCCTGGAACAGGGGCTCAGGCAGGGGGAAGGGACCCAGGGAGGTGACTCTTTTCCATCCACCCTGGGAGTATTTCAATATTCTAACACCAATTCCACTGTGTCCTCGTGTGCTGGCCAAATGTCAACACTGCTCCAGGTCTCAGTTCACCTCCCTGTAAAGGGAGAGCTCTGGCTTCCGGGACGACCAGAGGCAGAGTGCAACTGGTTTGTGGGAACACAGAGGGCCAAGGTCAGGGGTAATTGCAGCAGCCAGTGGCTTCCCTTCTGCATAGTTAGGAGGTTCACAGAGACACCCCTTCATCTTCCCCAAGGCAGGAGTTCCTGCCATGAGCTTTAGGCTGTTAGGCTCTTGGAACTAACCAGGATGTCACCCTCCCTGCCACAGCCACAGGTAGATAACGTGAGAGTGTGTGAATATGAATCAGAGTGGCCAAGGCCTGGGGAAGCCTAGAGCCCTGGGCAGCCTGAGCAAGTCTTACTCTTTGGCAGTTACGACCAAGACCCTGGCAGGTGACCGCCTGGAGACAGCATGTGGCCTTTAAGCAATAACTTTGTTTTATTACATTACGGTAAGGTGTATAGTACCTTCCTGTGATTGCAAAAGCAATACACACTCGTTGTATAACACTGCAAAACTCAATCAGTATAAGGAAGGAAATTTTAAAAAAGAAGAAAAAAAAACCACTAATGAGCTCATTGTCTACCGATAGGTTTATGTGTTGCTTCCTCGTTGTGTGCCTGTGTGTGTGTGTTCTGTCACATATGACAATAGCTGACATTTACGGCTCTCCTACCCGTGTGAAGCATTGCGCTAAGCAATTTGCAAGGTTTATTTTCTCTAACTCCTGCAGAAAATCTAAAAATAAATAAATAAAGGAAGAGCAGTACAATTAATAGCATTTTACGGATCAAAAGACTGGGGCCTGGCTTGAGGTCGCATTTTACATACAGGATTCTATTGAGCTTCGACACTAAATATACTAACATGAGCATCTTTTGTAGCATTAATTGTTCTTCCAAAGCACCATCTTTAAAGGTGGGGTGACATTCCAGAGTCTAAGCATATTGTTCATCTAACCACTTCCCTCGTTGGGACATTTCAAGTCTCCTCGCCAGCTGCGTAGCTTTGTAAATAATCCCGTGATGAACATCGCTGGGCAGGAGCCCAGCTCCCTGGAGGTAGACGTATCGGTCCAAGGCTATGAGGGACTTTAAAGCCATTGATTGGTCTGGATGAAACCGCTTCCCAGAGCTGCCACGCCAGGTTGCATTCCCATCGGTGGGGCATCAGCCTGTTGACCTCACTTCCAGTATTTCAACCAATTTTTACAAAATATTTTGTTTCTCTTTTGAAAGATTAGGTTTTGAAATAGCTTTGTCATATGGAACATTTGGGTCTACACCTAAGAGACAGTGACAAGAAATAAGGATTAAAAGAGGCAATGGGACAGAAAGTGGATGAAACATGTTACAATTCAAAACACGTGCTTGCCATGTGAAAGGAGCTGTTGCAATCTTTTTTTTCTTTTTTAGCCTATAGGTGGTAGATTCTTCCGTTGATTAATTTTTGCCCCAACGTAAGTGCTGGCTGGTTGTCAATTTGTTGCTGGGGTGGAGAGAAGGCTTGTGCACGTCGAGATGGGAATGGTGTGAGAGCCTTGTGCGTCCTTGCGGTTATGTGAGTGTCTGTTCGATGATTCCAAATGTTGGGCTTTGAAAATAACCTAACAGCCGATGAATGAATTGCTGGGCTTCCAGTGGCAGTAGGGGGACATGCTGTACGGCACACGGCGCGGCAGATTGGTCCCTGCCAAGAGGGCCGGCCCCTGGGAAAACCAGCCGAGAGCCAGCTTTTCTGTCTGAATCCACTCCCTCCAGAAGACACGGTGTATCACAGAAATAAGTCTCAGCAAGCGAGACTCTTACTACAGTGAGATGAGGGTTGGAGGAGGCCACTTCACAGATTAGTAAGAGAAGTCTGCTCTTGCCCCCAAAGCAAGCAGAGGACTAGTCGCCTGCAAGACTGACCCCAAGAGTCACCTGGGCCCTGGGGAATTCCTGGTCTCTCAGTCCACATTCAGGAAGCAGGTTGGGCAAACTACCAGAGTGTCAGAAAGCTCCTAGGAATGGCAGTGCATTTGCATGTGGAGCCTGACTTCTGTAACCCTCTCATGGCCTAGGAAACTTTCTACGATGATGGAAACGTTCTGTGTCAGAGCTGGCCGATACAGTGGCCACTAGCCACACGTAGCTAATGAGCCGTTGAACTGTGGCTAGAACAACTGAGCAACTAAATTTTAAATCTTATTTTATTCTAATTAATTTTAACTTAAATAGGCACCTGTGGCTATCGGCTGCTATAATGGATAGCACAGAGATTACAAAAAAAATACACACTTTTTTTCGTTTCAATGGCTAACATTGTCGAAAGCCCAAATCCTGGTTTAGGGAAACTTTTGATGTATACAGTCTCGAAGAAGGAAAGCAAAAGAGAAGAAAGAGAGCTAGAACGTTGGTAAAGAAGGGTAATTGGGGCAAGATGCTTAACTCGGGATGGGGACCACAGCAGTGAATTCGACTGCCATGCAACCCAAGTCTCTGTGGCTCTCTGCGCTCTGTTGGGGCACCGGTTCTTCTCCTTCCTGGTTAGAGTGGTTATTTTGGTGGCTCAATGCTTTCGTGTTCAATAGGCTTGATTTTCCACACAGCTGGGTTATCTCGGGTATGAAAGCTCCCTGCTTAATCTTCCCGATTTCTCCCTTCTCGTTCCGGCTGCACAGATGCTGGCGTGACGCCTTCATGTCTTTCTCCGGGCTCTGATCAAGTCTGACAGTTTCTCTGATGTGCCCACATAGAGAAATAAGCAAATCGCAACTTTCGGAAGGAAAAAGGAGGATCTCGCAAAAGGCATCTAGCAGCCCCACGTCCATCCTGTTTACCTTTCTTATTCCTTGGGGACGTGGGTCCCGGTCTGTTCATCGTGCAGTTGTGAGAAAAGGAATTAATTCCGACTGTGGCGATTCACTCAAAATTCAACCTGTTATGAGTTTCCACTCTTACATAAAACCCATTTGTCCTAATTAAGAATTACTGATGGATAGACACAGTGGTATCTTTGAGTGAGTCTCTCCTTTCTTCTTTTCAGTAATTTTTCAAAGCAACTGGCACCTGATTAAATAAGAAAGTCGAGGGGCTTTCCTGATGCCTACTAAATGAAGAACTAAGGATCTTCTGTGATTTCAATGAAGGCCCTTCAAACGGCACTGAGCCACCTGGTACCCACAAGGCTGGTGGGAGCTGAGGGTCAGACAACCATAGGCAAGTGGCTCTTGTTCAAGAGGAAGCACGATTCAGTAAGATGATCCCTCAGGCCAGCTGTGTTGACCTTGGATGCAACTAAAATGAATGCTTTCCGAGGAGAGGAATTTTTTTTTTTTTTTTTTGAGACAGAGTCTCACTCTGCTGCCCGGGCTAGAGTGAGTACCGTGGCGTCAGCCTGGCTCACAGCAACCTCAAACTCCTGGGCTCAAGCAATCCTTCTGCCTCAGCCTCCCGAGTAGCTGGGACTACAGGCACGCGCCACCATGCCCGGCTCATTTTTTCTATATATATCTTTAGTTGGCCAATTAATTTCTTTCTATTTATAGTAGAGACGGGGGTCTCACTCTTGCTCAGGCTGGTTTCGAACTCCTGACCTTGAGCGATCCACCTGCCTCAGCCTCCCAGGGTGCTAGGATTACAGGCGTGAGCCACCGCGCCCGGCTCAAACAGGGGAATTTTAAAAGTTAAGGGGAATTCTAATCAGACAGTGATTCAGGATAAGGCATTCCCATATGCAGAGCTGAACTGACAATAATGCAGAAATGGGAGAAAGGGAAAACCACAGGGGTTTCTAATTATGATGGAACAGAGCCAGATGACAAGATGACAAACAAGGTGACCCCCCGGGGGAAGCACTTAATGATTCAAACACCAAATAGTGAAGCGTATAGGAGAATAAGAATCAATGTAGCCGAGTTAATATCTGTTCTTTTTGTTTGTCAGAAATGGACAAAAGCCACTTGACATTGCTGGTGTTAATTAACTAACACCCTCACCACCTACTTCCTAGGCTCTAGCCTAGATGCTTTCTAGAATCTAGTGTCAGCTTACATCAAATGTTTATCGGATGCCCCATCATGCGAGCGACATTGCAGAAACAGTCTGCATTAGCCACAGCAAGATGGCCAGTGCCATAATTAGGCTCCCTTTAGGGAAACCCACCTCTACCAAATGTTGAGATGAAAAATGGGAAAATAATGATGTTGGTTGTGTCAGTTTCCTCTACATTATGTCACGTGGTCAAAGACCTGGTTGCTTTATTTATTTAAAAAATGTATACGTGCTGCAATACACACTGAAATTGAGAAAGCAAAGAGACTGAGGCAAGAGGAAGGTGAGGGAGGCAGCCAGTTCATGTGTCCTATGGCACCATGTTTCTGCGTGCCCTGGAAGTGCCAGGCGTAAACTTGACTCTACCATAGTTAGCAGCCACTGCAAAGGGAGAACATCCCCTTATGAGATGCGTGGTGGACCATGAAGTCAAAACTGACTACGTGCTTGGGATGAGAACAGCTGTTCCCATTCAGACACTCCAGAGAGCCGTTACCGTGTCTTCTCCTATCTGAAGGGACATCTCCACCTTCTGCGTCTTCACCAGCGTCAGGCCAGGGCACAGACAGGAAGGTGTCTGCCTGGTTATAGGCTTCTGTCTGCCGCTGTCTTGCAGGACATCATTGACCTGGTTCTCCAAAATCCAATGGCCCTACGTGGATTTTACAAACACGAAGGTCCTCATCGATGGGACGGTTAGGTTGTGAGATGTCAGGAAGCAACCCACTGCCACGTAGCCCTGTGCCACCGGTCTGGAGAGACCCAAACCCACAGCTCTGGGGAAGCATGAACCCACGGGTCTCCCCGGTTTCTCAGAGTGAGGCATTTTGAAGGGTGGGTTGGGTAACAGCTGAAGGCAAGAGTAGCAGCTTCCTCGGTTTGGTGAGCGGTTCTCTCCTCTCAGACCACGTTTTACGCTGAGCATTACGAAACATAAATTAGGCAGCAGACGCTAAAGGGAATGGAAGAGGAAAGGCGGTATGAACACAGCTGAGACGTGACTGCTTCTTATGAGAAGCCTGTCTGACTCCCCCCAGCTAAGCCTGAAGCAGTGCTCAGAAGTGCTCGCTGCGCTCCCTCCAAAAGAAAATCCACTTTTCAGGCCTTAGGAAGTACATCAGTCAGGGTCCAGTTGGGAGACAGAACCCACGACAGTTATTTCAACAGGAAGAATTTAACAAAAAGAATTGTGTCCTAGGTAAGTGGAAGGGCAGAGAGCTCTAGGGAAGCAGAGGGGCCACCGGTACAGGAAGCAGCTCCCACTTCCAGGGCTGGGGCTCCACAGGGCAGAGGCTGGAATTATGAAAACAGAGGGATTTGAGGGAAGGGCTCCCCAGAGCTGGAACTCGGCCTTCTGGGGAGGGGCGCTGCTGGGCAGGTGCTGCTGTCCCTGATCTGAGAGTGGGGGCGTCTCTGGGGCTGGCCCCTGAGTTCCGAGGAGGTGGGCTGGCAGCTAAAGGTGCGTTATCAGGGAGTGTGATGGAGCTGGTTCTGCTCCCAGCATTGGAGAGACTGCAAAGTGGGTTCAGCTGTTCTGCTGCTGCTGCTGGGAGGAAATGCCCCTGGCAGGTGACAGCAGCCAGATGGCCTCCACGGGGCCAGGAACTGGCTCCAAAGAGGAAGAAACCGGCCCTCAGCCCGACAGCCTCCCTCTGGCGCCCCCTATGGGCGGAGCCCGCAGAGGAGTCAGAGGAGGCTGTACACACTGCGCAGGGCTCTACATTTTAAGATTCCTGCCCTTTCAGCACGAATCCCCCCTGCACATCTGTCTCCCTCGTTGCCTCTGCTGGGCACCCTTTGCTCTGGTCCTCGTCCCTTTCCAAAATGAAACCACGTTATCTGCTCTACTCCTGCAGCTCTAAGCCCATCCCCCATCAGTAAAAATTTGTCAGAATAGATTTTCACTGCTTTTACCAAAAGTGTGCAAGGTGATGGCTGCGTTAATTAGCTTGATTGGATCATTCCACAGTGTAGCCAAATGCTAAAACATCACAGGCACCCTATAAATATGTCACATATGCAATTAGTTTTCAATTAAAAATAGATTTTTGAAAAGGTAAAATAATTTAAAAATTGTATCTTCCTTAGAAGGTAAAGGAAAATATAAAATATATTTTTATGTCAAAATTAATGTCTTTTATTCACAGCAGCATAAGAAAAAAAATGAAAGGTTAAGATTAAACATTGTAATGAGATAGGAGGAAATTAAAAGGAAGAAAGGGAAATGTCTAAAAATAAGAACATTAAACCTCTACTAAACACTATGCAAAGTGATAAAGAATGAGTGACACAGATAAGCATTAAAACAATAGCTGGAACACAAATGGGATTGGAAGTTTTTAAAATGAAACTTAACACAGGACAATTTTTAAATCAATCATAAAGCCAGTAAAATGCAGTTATGTCGCTTTTCGGATAAGAAGGGGACATTCAGTGGATAAGGAGGAAATTAATTTTTAAATTAATTTTAAGGCAAGGGAAAACAGGGAAAGGTAAGACAGAAACCAAGAGCTCCAATGTAATAGCAAATAATAGTAACTACCATTTACTAAGCATTTGATGAATGTCACTGTGTTAAGTGCGTTTAATGTAGTGTCTCATTTAAACCTCGCAACAGCCCCACAAGACAGATACTATTATTCCCATATTTCATAGATGAGAGAACTGAGAATTTGTGAGCATTCTCACAGCTCATAAAATTATGGAATTGCAATTTAAATTCAGCTAGACCTGCCTAGATGCAGAGCTCACGTGTTGTAGGAAAATTGCAAGATAATACAAAGTAGCAACAGGAAAAGACAAACTCAACATAACCAAGTCTGTGTCACGTCAACGAGATCCCAAAGTCATACCACGATACTCATTTATTCAACAGAACATATCTGTGATAAGATAAAATGAGGGGAAAATCAGAGACGAGGGTAAGGGGAAAATGGAAAGAAACAAAACCGCAAAATGAAGGACCTGGGGAATTAATAAGGCCCCTGTGAACCTGGCTTGCTCCTGGAGTCCTCACTTTCCTGTCATGCAGTCCCCTGGCCATGAAGAGCATTTCCTCTGCCCTTTGCCTCTTCCTCGATGAGACGGCCCGGGCCCCTTCATCACGCCTTGCATCTGTCCTGCCTGACCGAGAGGTTAATTGCACGGCAGTTGCCTCCAACATCCCAGGTCGCTCCAGCCTGACGTCCCAATGATGTCATGTTGATATACATGCCCACATCTCTCTCACCCCAAGACCCCAGGCTCACATGTAAAATGCAGACCTTGTAGAGATCTGCTCCTCTGTTATACCTGCGAATACTAGAGACGGGATCTCCTGTGTGTCCAAGCAGCTACTTCCACGGGTACCTGCTGCTGTGAGCTGTGCCACCATGTCACCTCTTATGCTTTGGGGGAGCAGTTTGAAAGTCTGGGCATCCCAGAAACTCAGCAGGCACATTTCCTAATAGCATGTGCTTTGCTGCGGGGAAGGTGAGCATTGGAAAGCACCCAATTGACCTGGTCTGTCCTGCAGCCTCCCACCGCACCAAAGAGCCCGAGTGGAAACTTCAGGACACAAGTTTGAGCTGGCATGACACGGGGTGCATAATGCATAAGTAGCACTTTTCTGTCTCTTGAAAATGGTTTGGGGATGTTTGTTTCTTGAGGATTGCATACATGATGTGTTCGTTTTCGAGGGTTTAACAAGCTATGGATAATTTCTTAGGCATTAACATGAAGTTGGCATTTTGGGCACCAAAGTTTGCATGTATGTTTGCATGCAGAACCAGTTCTAGGCAATATAATGGTATAAAATACTAATAATACCATAAGCCTTGTCATAGAGTGATCCTGTATCCTGTTTACCCTGAATAATTTTGGTTTATGTCTTGTACTCCAATATTGTTATACATAGTGTTTCATTGTATCCTTAATTTGATGTGGTCTGGCTGCAGTGGCTCACATATGTAATCCTAGCACTGTGGGAGACTGAGGCGGGAGGATCACTTGAGCTCAGGAGTTCAAGACCAGCCTGAGCAAGAGTGAGACCCCATCTCTCCTAAAAATAGAAAAAAATAGCTGGTGGTGTGCACCTGTAGTCCCAGCTTCTCCGGAGGCTGAGGCAGGAGGATCGCTTGAGCCCAGGAGTTTGAGGTTGAAGTGAGCTATGATGACACCACTGCACTCTAGCCCAGGCAACAGAGCAAGACGCTATCTAGAAAAAAAAAATTCATGTGGTCATCGTAGCCATAACACATTAAGTGGGATTCCAATTTGTCAATCATATGAAAATGTGGAGTTCCCTCATTGTGAGGTTAATGCATTGAACGAGTGAGCTTCCGGACAGCTGGGAATTTCTGGGTTGGGCTGCTGGTCCCAGCCTTGTTGTGGCGCCACCTGGTGGCAAGTTTCTGAGCTGGCTTAAATATCCATAGGGACCATTCTGGGTCTGTAAGCCGGCAGGGACTTTGAGGGCATTTGTATCAATTCTAGGATTCTCCCAATTAGTTGGTTTCCAATTCATGGAGATAGGGCTGGCAGACTACTGAGATCTCACGGATCCGTCCTGGACAGGGTTGCCTGTCTTCTCCCGCCTGGCCTTGGCCTTTCTTCTACAATCACCCCCGCCCCCAGATAAGAACTTTAGCCCACCCCATTTAAAGAACTAGGGCTGGACACAGAAGATGCCAATGCATTGCCTAGCGCTTTGTGTTTGAATTCAAGTTATCACAGTTACCATCAGTAATCCCAGTAACAGCTAACATTTATTGAGTGATTTCTACGGGCCAACAATTTACATTAAGAACAGCGTTTCTAATCAAACACCAAATAAATACAAATGAAGTACACCCAGACTGTTGCAACGTGCCTTCTACAACCCCACTGAGGTCGATGTCTATCCATATCTAAGAATGACACAGAAAATACTATTTTGCTTTGGACTTAGTTTTTTCTTCTGTAAAAATAAAGCCTTCACATTTTCATTCGAATTGAAATTTAGCCTTTGATTTGAATCATTTATGGTCTTCAGGTGCCCTAAAGCTATGTGATAACCAGGTACGTTTTAATGTTTTACGGTCGGTCTGGAACTCTTGCAGCTTGGGTCTGTGCATGAATGTCAGCCTGGCCAGAGATTCTGGGATTTAGCCTTGGAGGGGAGACCAAGTCTGAGTCCATCTGAACAGCTGGTCTTACCCAGCTCAGCGATCTCAAGTTCCTATAAATGGGATGTCCGCCCTAGTTCATGACTGTGATGTGTAAGGATGTGTGTGTGAGTGTACGTGTGTGTGTGTGTGTGCCACTGCGTGCTTATGGTTATACCGGAGAGGTTACAGTATGGGAATCAGAATCTGTTCTTGCAGTTCCTGGCCATTGTAACCGACTTGCCTTCCCTGGGAAAGTCTTTGTTGACTCTGCCTCCCCTGATAGTTCACAAAAAGCTAATAAAGAGACACAAAGGCTGCTCTGTAAATATGCTGTAGCAGAAATTTCAGGCTGGCTCTGTTGCGCCCTGGATAGCACGTTGGACTTCTAGTGCCAAAAAAATTTCATAGTGTCCCAAAGTGGTAACCAACAACCTGGTTTAGATTCCTAGTTTGTGTGTGTTTTCTGTGGGCACAAGAAACTATGACAGTGTATACACAGCGGCCACCTTCTGTATGACCTTTTCTGAGCCATTTGCACGCGGGAGTCTTTGATGCACTTAATCCAAGGAGTTGCTGCTATTAATTTTCTAATGGGACCCGTCCTCAGTACAGGAGCTGGTTTCACAGCGGTCTTTTGCAGTCATGAATATTAGCACCTTCCTGCTGGCAATCACGTAAGAAATTGATTAGTCCCAGCTTGCGTCCTCCTGCAACAGGGAACACCTGGAGATCTCACCGCACGAAGAGTCAGATTCGCAAAACTGAGCAAGTTTATTTATTACCCGAGGAGAGAACAGCATAAATGCAGAACCTTAGGGAAATAACTTTCCCAGGTAGTTTCCAGTCTCTAACTGCAGCCCAGTCTCTTTGCTATTTCCTGATGGCAGCTGACTTTTTTTTTTTTTTTTTTTTTTTTTTATGCAAGAAAACACAGGGGAGACAATTTACTTTTGTCAGAAAGATTTACTCTCTCTTGCAGATACGGTTCTCTGCCAGGTCTGTTTTTTGTTGTTTGTTTTTTCTTAATTTCACTGAATTCCTGGGCCAGATTTGGTTTCTTGTTCATGCTCTATGTCTAATTTATGGGATTATAACTGGTAATGTCCTTAACTCCACTGGGCCTATGTCTGTTCAAGCAAAAATAAGAATTAGGACATCTAGCCTCCAGAAAAGAGAATGCCAAGGGAGTGTGATAGATTATTTTTGATGTTTTGAGAGAAAGAAATAGCATATACTACTAATAATAATTCTCATTGTTCTATTTAAACCTGCCCTGAGAATAAGAATTGCTACTTAACTTTTAAGGAATGAAGGAAAAATACAAGGGAGCAGAGAGATGATGATTTCATGCTTTGAATCATCTGACGTGAAATAGGGAACACTTCTTCTCCAAGACCTGGACGTGGTCCATCATTTTCAGCTAACAGTATCTGAACAATCAGACGGGCTATTTTTCAAAGGGCATTTGAAATATAAATGGAACAATTTTTTTTTAAGAACAAAAAGCTCTTAAATTTTTTAAGGGGATAAAAGAGACTTATAAGATAGAAACTTCCAGAAACTTCTTCCTCCTGACATCTCAGAAATGAAAAGTTCCTGAAGGTAGGAATAAGTGACTATTCTGGCATCACCTGAGTGCTTTGTTGCTCGTTTGTTTTTGTCTTTACTTGTTGTTGTGAAAGTAGTTCATTGCGGAAAATTTGAAAAATTACGATAAGTATAAAAATGAAAATGAAAATCACAGAGGAACCTCCCCAGGGTCTTCATTTGCGGGTTTGTGGCTTTGCCAACCTATGTAGCTAGTTATGTAAATCTCACTCATAAAAATTCTATTTCTCAAAGCCTAATCTTCAAGAAATGGCAGAAGAAAGGGAATTTCCACAGTGTGTGTGTATCAGCGTTGATTCAGGGAAGATTTCAGATACGCTAAGAACACAGGTCAGAGTGGATCAGTGTTCACAGTAGAACCATTTGAGAAAAGAACCAAGAAGTCCTGGACGGGAACCACACATTTCCCTCAACCTCACCAAACTAAGAAGTGCGCCGGTGTCTTAATAAAAGGGGCCTGGAGCTGACACTGAAACTTCATAGTGGTATCTCTAAGCGTACGTGTTTGTTCAAAAAACTACAAATAAAACAGCAATCTACCTGTGCAGTAGATCATCTCATATCTGTAACATATAAATACATACATGTACACACACGTTTATACATACCCATGTATATATACACATATATGTCATTTTTAGTTTATTGCCTATGTGCTTCTGTTTCACATAACTGCTTAGCAAAATTCACATTATTCATTCCATAGTATTCCATTTTTTCCTACGAATCCTTTTGCCTTTATAAAGCAGGTTTGAAAAATCCCTTTAACGATCATAGAAGAGGCAAACCGGAAGCATAGAGATCTAAGTGACAGTTTTGGACAAGCAATACTCCTCTGCAGTGGTCCTGAGGATCAGTTGGCCCTGGCTGCACCTGCTGGAACTCTTGCCTGCATAGAACTGCCCTTTGAGGTCACCCACCCTGTCTCCCACTAGTCTGTCTCTGCTCTTGTGTCTCTCGATTCTGCCTGTTTTGGAAAATCCAGCCACGTCGCCCAGGACCCTTGAAGTCTTCCTCGGTGCTTCCGCCTTTAACTGGTCTCTCGTCATCTACATCCTGACAGCCCTGCTGTCTCTATGCCATCCTCTTGCATGGCTTCTCGGGACATCTTTAATACTTAGGAATGGTTTCTGGTGTCTTCTCTACCCAACTAAACGATAAGCCCCTTGAAGACTGGTCTCGCTCTTGTTCTGAATTCATCCCTATAGTTTTTCATTGACTCTGCCAGTTTCCACGCTTGGTGTATGGTAAGACACTAAGGGTTAAAAAGCAATGCAGTGTGACACTTCTGATTTCTAGGAGTTTAGTTTCTAGTTGACGAGAAAAGGTCTCCAGACCGGAAAGTGTTAACTAAAAACGTCGGCAAAGGCTTCTCCCAGGCCCCCACGGTGTCCCAGTGTAGGGGGCATCACTTGGTGCATTACTTTTGGTTGATGGATTGATTAATGAAGCGGCAACCTATCGTGGGGGAAAAACAAGGTATGGTATTGTTCATTGGTTTCCAGACAGTCAAGTGTGTTTAAAAACCATCTGAAGTAGGAGTGTGTTCTTCCCAAGACCGTGTTTGCCAGAAATCCTATTCACACACAAAAAAACAAAATTAGCCATGGTTGGCCCAGAGTGGAATTTTCTGAAAACAGTATTTAACTTGACCCAGATATTGACAAGGATAACAGGGCAGTCCTTGATAGTGGAGTCAGCAAATACAGGCTGTTATGCTTTCTTTCTCTCTGTGGCGTTACTGTCTGCAAATGTATCTAGTGTGCAATGCTGTGTACCCAGCACTGACAACAGCCACGTATCGGGGTGATGATAGATGCAGTCGGGGTTACATAGATCATCCTTGGGTGACCCCCAGAAGAAAATGTTGACTCAAGAATGCTGAAAAACTCTTCCAAGGAATTCACTATGATTTAACCTGGAGGAGCGATGCTAGTTAGTTATCGGAAACTCACAGAGTAAAAGTCACACCTTGGTAACGCCATGCTCACCGATGAACTTGAGCTTACTGTCTAATACTGTGGCGAGAACAAGAAGGCTCTTCGTTGGAGAGGTTTAAAGAGGAGAAGAAAATAAATAAGTCCAAGGGATCCTAAAACTCTCTTAAGGAAAGAGGTTCAAAAGAGAAGCCTCTTACACACAGCGGAAGGTTTGAAGAGGCTCATGCAAGGTGAATTAAAGGAATGTGGAAGAAACTTATCACACAGCGGTGTCCTAACTTAACAAGTTTCTTTTAGCAGAGTTTCGTTATGTGAATTTATATTTCCTGATATATATATCTACAGTTTCCCATTTTTTCTTGTAAGCTCACTAGGGTATGGGAGTTGTTATTTTTAACAAGATGATCAATCTCTTTTAACATCTTTCCAATAAGATAAACAAAATGTCTGTGACTGTGTGTGTGTGTATATACCCACTTATGTTCAAAATGGCGTGTACAGAGTGAAGCAATCCTATTAGAATTCTCATAAAGTGGAAAATGATATATCTGTTACTCTAGATCCAAAAGAATGATTTTATACAAACCCTGGAAAAGTCATTAAATTAGAATCACCTTGGATGATAATGGGATGGTAACTTCAGAGATTAAAAAAAAAAAGAAGAAGCCCATGGGAGGTAACTGCACCTTTGGCTGAGGCTTAGAACTGTTGGTTATTAGCAGCTAAGACTCCAAGGGTGATCAGTTAAGACCAGTGGAGATTAACACTCGGATGAAATGTCAACTAGGGTTGTCACAGTGTAATCTGGTGGAAGGAGAGATAGGCAGTGAGTGAGTAAATAATTTTAATTGTAGAATAAAGAGAACACAGGAAGCAAGAATGAAGCAACATCTAGGAAATAAGAAAAGTATAGAAGGAGTTACAATCGCTCCTCAGGAGATGGAGCGTTTACCAGGAAGGAGAAAAAAAAAATCTACCCAGTTGAGTTGAAAAATCCCATCTAAATATGAAAGCAGGGAATGTATGCTGAGGCTGGAAATACTCATCAATGTGTTAAATGTCACACATTCTAAAAATATGAGATAGATTTCAACAGCCCTATAGTTAAAGACTGATGATCGGGATTTTGCTTTTATGATGCCATTGAAATTCAGTTGGTTCTTGAGTCTCCATAGCAACAGCCCGGTACTACTACTTGTTCTCTTGTGTAGTCACATGATGCCTGATGCAGGCACAGGAAACATAGAGAAGCAGTTGGCTGTATTTCCTAATTGGTGACACAGAGACCAGGGCCACGGTGGACAACTTTTATTAGGATTGGTCCTGGACCCTTGAATGACCTTTCTTCTGGGGGCTGGCTCTTACACTGGGTGTTAACCTTGCCTTGATTAGCCACTGCTTTATGTCAACAGTGTTGTTGTTTTAGGAGTTGTACATCCACTTAGATAAAATTCCTTCAAGCAGGGGACCCCTTCGACTTGGGATGCCAAATTGTCTTAGAAGTTGCCACCAAGGTTAGGGTGAGCAACAGATTCATCTACTAGGGCAGAGGCATACTGTTGAATCATGAGACATTAGACAAGTCACTGTGGGGATCTATTCCTCAGTTTTTCCCATCTATGAAATGGGAGCCTAACCAAAGCCTTTTTCTTACTCAAAGGGTAATGTCTATAAAACATTTAGACAAGTTTTGTCAAACACATTTTGGAATGTGATATATGTGTCAAGAGAATCCAGCTGCCTTAGGTTCATGTATGAGAGGTATCAAGGTGCTGCATGTCTGAACCTAGAGCCAGGGAGAGCAACGTGAAGTTTGTAAGCATAAGTAAGACAGATAGAAATCTCTCCTGAGCGCTCATTAAATTTACAAGGCTTTCTTTCTCACTGAGGCTGACTCAAGCTCCCAGCATTTTTACCATCATTCTCATTCAGGCTGAGTTAAGGTCCATCACAACTCACCTTGACATTGGCTGTTTTTCAGTGGGAGTCAGAAGTTGACGGACTCTCGTTCCAAGTGATGACACTAACGTTTCCCTTACCCTGACTGAATCAATTTGTTCTCTTGTTTTATTTGTTTTTAATGAGAGGATGTTTACTTAAGAACACAGAATGTTACCTTGTCCGTAGAAGGAAGTCAATAAGTATTTTTCTCTTCCTCCTTTCTCTACCTAAAATTTTTGCATTTCTGGTATTTTGCTATGGGGGTTTAAAAGGTGAGCCAGTGGAGCTAAGGATAACATCGTAGTGATGCTACAGCACCATCATCAGTGTCAGGTATTAAGCTCCTACTGTCTACAGGACACGATCTGCAGTGATGGAAATACAAACAGTTATGAGACCATGTGCTTGAGGGTTCAAATACAGTTAAAAGCTAAAAGATAACAATCGCACCAGGTACCCTAAGCTAAATGTCAGATAGGCAGTTTGGATAAGCAGAAGTGAGCTGGATTGTTTCAGGGAAGGTTTCCTGGAAGGAAGAGGGGTTGATGCGGACTTTGAAGAGGGCTGATATCTCCTGAGTGCTTATTAAGTAATGGACGTTGGCCCTCTGCCTGCTTCATTTCATTGACTGAAGGTTAGATTCTTGATAAGGGAATACAGATGAAAACGTGGGGTTGGTGGCCTAGAAGTGGAAATGACTGGATAAGGAGTTTGGCAGGAGGGGAGACAAGTAGGAGAGAAAATGGCGGATGATTCTAAAAGCCAAAGTAAGGAGTTTGGGGAATGAGAAGCCATCCTAGATTTTTGGTAGGGAATGTTGTGTGTCCAAGTGTACGATTTCAGAGGAAAACACTCAAGATGGCAGAAAGCAACAGTCCACTGAAATAGCCCAGGCAGTAGGTCACGGGACCTCGGTGCAGGAGAGGCTGAAGTCAAGTAAGGTTGACTGGAGTGTCAAGTAATTTTTGATTGGATTCCAGGCATTTTGTGTAAAGAGTCCAGTAAATAATTAAATAAACCATTTTTACACTGAAAAACAAAAAAGGTTGACTAGAAGAATGATTTCACATCGAGGATAGCATTTGGAAAATCACGAGGAGGGAGCTCATTTGGGGAAAGAACGCTGGAGTTGAGTTTTGGATGCATTCAACATGAAGGGACTGCATGCAGGTGGCGATATCTTCTCTATGGGATTTTGCAGATGGAAATTTACACTGTGAGGGCTGCTGGATACATCCCTCCAACCTCTGCAGGGGGAGTTGGAAAGCCCACAGCCCCAAGGCCCATGAAGCTAATGGCATATCTTATATCTCTTTTTATATCTGCCTTTTCCCCTAGAGAGTTATGGAATCAAATAAAAACCAAATTCTCCAACGCTACTTCTAACCCCTAAAATACACCTTTCAGCAAGTATTTATTGAGTTCCTACTCTGTGACAGGCCCATGTCACTCCCAGCCGCCATACCTGGCTATTCTTTTTTGATGTACATTTGGGGGTCAGTGGAGAGATGCATTGGATACAGGTCAAAGCAGATGTCCAAGGCAGAGCTTCCTAAGTCATTCCACCATCACGGCCTGGTACCTTTGCTTAATACAAAGGACATATACAGCTGACGGTGTGTTGAAGGAGACAGAGCATCAGATTAGGAGGGCTGAGGACTTCGGTAATAGGAAGGTGATTGAACTCTCTGGGATTCAAATTACTTATCTGTGAAATAAGAGGATGGATGAGCTGATATATAAGTTGACACTAATGTCCTATGATTTGATGTCATGTAGTTAGGCTTCTAATGCCTTTAAGAGTAGCATCATTGCACTTATAGAATGTAGGCTGTTTCTTGCTCTAAGTAGTATAAGCGTATCCTTTAAGGCTGTGGTCCCCAACCCCAGGGCCATGGACTGATACTGGCCTCTGGCCTGTTAGGGACTGGGCCACACAGCAGGAAGTGAGCAGTGGGCAAGTGAGAGGGAAGCTTCATCTGTGTTTACAGCCGCTCCCCATCACTCGCGTCACCGCCTGAGCTCCGCCTCCCGTCAGATCGGCGGCAGCATTGGAGTCTCACAGGAGCACAGACCCTACTGTAAACTGCGCATGCGAGGGATCTAGGTTGTGCGCTCTTTATGAGAATCCAAAGCCTGATGACCTGAGGTGCAGCTGAGGCGGTGATACTAGCACTGGGGAACAGCTGCAAATGAAATAAATGTAATGTGCTATAATCATATCAGAACCATCTCCTGCCCTCTTGCCCCCGGCCATGGAAAAATTGTCTTCTGTGAAACTGCTCCCTGGTGCCAAAAATGTCGGGCATCACTGCTTTAAGGGTATAATCTGCATCCAGGGCCACCTTGAGTAGTCAAAGGCCGCAGTCTCCTTTGCTGGGTCCCCTGGCAAAAAAAAATCCTGGGACTCATCCAACAGCTACATCCACCGAGGCTGGGTAACTCTCTCCTACCTCCTAAGGTTGTGAATACAGTTAAGAGGGAAGAAGACGGACAGTCTATTCCTGGGTCTCACGTGGGTGAGGGTGAACACAAGAGTAGCAGGGTCCCCAGCCCGCTATGTCTCCGTCACCATAACACCAGGATCCCAGCCTGCACCCCGCCCATTCCTGCGCTCGCCTGACCATGGGCCCTGTTCTGCGGACCCTCGGGGCTTGCTCTGTTCCTTTCCTGCAGCACAGATGGTTCTGCCCTGGCTGCATGCTTGCCCGCTGCTCTCTTTGGAGCTGCTACTAGGTCTGTCTCTTCTCTGCTGCCATTGTCACCCTATCCCACCCTACAGGGAACCTGGCCACTGCTTCCTGTGCCGCATCCTTTTCTGCTCAGCCCTGCTCCTTCCAGGACTGTCCGATCGCGCGCGTCCCTGTTGTTTCGGCTGGTGCCAGCCTTCTCACCTGCTGCCACCCTCACTTCCCTCTGGCACTGCTGCAGATGCCCCGTCTGACGTTGCCAGGCTGACACTGCTCTCGTGCCACTGCCGGGCACTCTGCACTCTCACCTGACACCATGGCCACCTCATCCCCTCTATTGTGACCTCGCTGATAGACACTATGACATCAAGGCCATGGCCAGCCAATAGAATCAGCTCCACGCATAGAGCTAACAGCTGTCCCTGCAGTTTCTTACCCATGAGATATTTTTCATCGCCAAACATTGCACCTATTTTTTTTTCCTACCAGCAGATGTCTTTGAGTTTTTGGTGATCTAGTTCTGTGCTTCCGCGGACTTAGACTAACCTCCAGAGGTTAACTCGGATCAGGAAAACTGCACAGCGTGGCTGGACCTGCCAGGACCCTGGGGACCTGCCTCTGCTACAATGCCCTGATCTTCAGTAACTCTTCCTTTGCTTGGATGGTGCCTTTTTTTCCAAGAACATTCTATAGACATTGGGGATTAGGCACACGCATCTCTCCTGTGGATGTCTAGAACGAAAGGGAAAAATGAAAGACTCCATCTCCTAATCCTTCTGCTGAGGTCTCTCAGGAAGCAAGAGCCTCATGCAAATGGTCCTCCAGGATCCATGACATAGCCACGCAGTCAACCCCAAGGCGGCTGTGGGCTGCGCCATAGGAGACACACAGTAGGCAGAGTGGGACGGCAGGTTCTTTCTGAGATGTAAGCCTGGGAGCAACCTGTCCAGACACAGACTCTGGCATAGTCTACACATGGAACCGCCTTGGTTTGGTTTAACAAAGAGAAAGCAAGCAAAGTCAAGGCCCAGGGGCGCGGATTCAAAGCATTCTTTTCTCCTGGGCATTGTTTTCTTTCATTCCAAGCTCTCTGGTTATGTAACTGTCCAAACAAATTCAGACATGAAAGGGAAAAGCCCTAACCCACCGTAGCGGTGCTGTTTGTTTCTGCTCCGTGGTCCCCGTGGTTACATCTTGGCAGAGCTCACACGAGGACATGGTAAGGAAATCCAGCACTTCCTTAGAAAGAGGAAAAAAAGAAAAGGGAAAACATGCCTCTCCCCTTTCATTCCTGACACTGAGCCCACGTGCCACACATCTGGGCTCCTCTGAAGGGAAGCTCTGGGAGAGATTTATTTCACCGAGAGGTGACACAAACTATGCCTTGTCCAGCCTGGACATGTGCTTCTGTGACATTCAGGGGACCGCTCAGGACATGGGCACAGGGCCTTGGGTAAAACGCGTCAATCTTTGCTGAGCAAATGAATTTCCCTAAATTGGGAGGGGGGAGGAAATCTACCTTTTTTAACATTTGAAAAGTAGCAATTTTCCCATTTTTAAATTTAAGAGACTAGAAAGTTGCTAAGAGAAGCTAGGTCAATAACCAAGATCACTCAACAAGCTAGGTTTAGAAAACGGGTTCAGACTTAGAGCTCTGGTGACCTGGTTTTAAAAGGCCCCAACCTCTCTTCCCAGGCCTCGACCAGGTAAAGCATGCTCAGAAACCATAGCAAAGTTTTCCAAGTTTTCATTTTTTCTGCTGTCTGCTCCAGATCTCGTAATTTCTCTCAGTTCTTATGATTAATTACCGCTGCATTCAAAGTCAATACTCTTTACAAAGTTTGGTTTCTCAAGTTCACGCTGAGGTTCTCAGAAAAATCACGTCTTCTTAGAATTGAGGTAGAAATATTCCTCCTGTCTGATGAAAATGCCAGCCGACTTTGTGACCTCAGACATCGGTGTCTCTTTTTCTGTTTATGGGGCAAAAAAAGAAAAAAAAGACAGTAGTTTTGCTTTTAAGGAACATACTTAAGATATCACAGCTAAGATTTCAGTTTGCAAAGCAGAATGCATTTCCAGGTTTGGGGACAAAAGGTGCCTATCCGTATCCATCACTCATTTCATTGATTTTGACACAGTTGAGAAATTGAATCAAGCAACTATTTTCCTTTGTGCCTCGGGTTGAAACTGGCGAAGGAAATTTAGCATACAGGAATTGATTTGTAAAACTCCTCAGAGCTATGCAAATAATGCACATTTATGGTTGGAAAGGTCACATGCTAAACATCATTCCAGTATTGGGCGATCCCACTCCTGTTAATTAAAGGGACCTTCAAGTACCGTGCAAGAGTGGCCCATTCCGACTTGTAAAATTAAATAACTATCATAAAAGACTTTCCGGCGGATTTTTAAATACATGAACGTGCAGCTTTTCAAGACACCACTAACAGCATGAAGTGAACTCTGCCTGCATATTATATCATTTGTGCGTGGCATATAAATGCGTCCAAATAAGGTGAGGTGCAAATTAAGAAAAATAAAGTCTGACACCGTATAACCTGGAGATCACTCTGTTAACTTCAGGGTTCTTCCTTTTGCCCTCAAATAATATTATTTTCTGACTCTGTGCTTTTTTTTGTATGTGATGGTCTCTATGTCTGAAATTGTCTCTCAACTGTGACAGTCCTCCACCCTCATCCCGCCAATGACAGCCCTGTGCCCCAACGCAGCAACCTCCTCAAAGTGGTGGAAGCCAGCGTCAAACCCTCTGTGAAGCCTTGCTCAGTAATCCCAGGTGAAGCTAGTACTTCTCCCAGCCTTTGGTTCCACTTCCGTTGTTCGACTCTCATGCTAGTTCCCGCTCAGTAGAAGTCGGATTATTTAAGCGATTATCGCGTCCAGTCTTTGGAGTGCTTCCAGAACAGTTACCCGTGTTCCTCATCCTGGTAACCTCAGGGCAGAGCCTCTGGCTGGGTCTGCCATGACCCCGTAGGTTCTCAGCACATATATGTGCCTTGAAGGAACCTGGACGCATCTCAGCACCAAACTGAGACAACTGCAGCGGTTAATGAGGTGCTTTTAGGGTAGAAGATGGAGTTTCTGTCACACCCCTAGACAGCAGGACAGGCCCATTGGAGTAGCAAAATTCGCATTCTGTCTCTACAGCTTGAGGATTCAAAGACGTCTCCGAAGCAGAGACTGTGTAGATTCCTATCTCCGGCGACCATTTTCTGTTCCCTCCCAGTCGAGGTTTTGACAAACACTTAGGAGGCAATTTGGTACAAGTGTTGGGGTTGCTTCTTAGAAAAACATACAAATGAACAAACAAAACTTTTGAAAGCAATCTGTCCGAGGCCTGACAAATCCTGAACATTTTGGGAGAAATATCAAGAAAAAAATGTTTCCATGGTGATCGCTTCACAATGTATACATATATCAGAATATCATGTTTTCTACCCCAAGTATATACAATTTTTGTCAAAAATTAAAATGAATGTTTCTCTACATAATTTCCTTTAGTGCGATTCCTTATTTGGGAGCTTTGAAATGACTACCCAACAGGAGCAGGAGGTGTTAAAATGCTACCCAACGTGCCAACTTTGCAGGGACATCCAACTGCTTCCCCCTCTGCGAGGACAAGAAGGAAGGGGACATTCCTTCCACCCGGGTGCCCGGCTCTGAGCTTTCTCTTCATCTCCACTCCCGATGGTCTTCTCAGCAAACACGGGGGCAATGATCTGAGTCCACACCAGCTGTTGGTTTTCTTCTCCCTCTTAACAAAAGCATTTAAACCAAAAACCTTAAAGAAAAGAGAAAAAGAAAAAAAAATGCAAATACCTCTCTTCAGACACTACAGAATAACATCACTCTGTTCTCCATACGTTTTTATAAAACACAGGGACAGGTAGAGACCCATTTCCAGCTAAAGTGTTTACAAAAATGAAAAATAAAAAGTGATTTTATTTTTTTCCCCACTGTGTGGCACTTTTTCAGAAAGACAAGAGCTGCCGAAGGAAGAAATCTCCCAGGGCTAGGTTCTAATTAACTTCTGTACCGATTGCTGGTAACATAGGCAATCACTGTTCTTTAGAAAATGGGGCAGAGACTCTAAAAGATCATAAAGACAAGATGACTAATCAGTTGAGACGTAGAACCTAATGCCACCGTTTCCACCAGGCTACCACAATTTTAGAGAATGGTGAATTAAATACTGTAGATCCTATATTTGATATTCAATAATATAAAAGTGCTGGTGTGTGTGTCTGGGAGCTGAGACATTGATCTGGCAGTATAGAAAATACTTTACTAACCATTCAACCCATTACTCTGCACAGCCAGCTGCAGAACTGTGGTAGAGTCAGAAGAACTTGAAATTTGGAGTGAGAAGACCTGAGTTTGGGGTTCCAGTTCTGGGTCTCCTATTTGGAAACTCTGTGATCTTGGATCAGTTATTGTATCCATTAGCTGCATGAAAACCACAATGTCTGGTACCATGTAACAGTAGACATCGGTTTCTCAGAGGTTCACAGTTTCGCTGATCTAGGCTGAGCTTGGCTGGTCTTGGCTGCTCTTGCTCATTTGCGATTCCCTGGCTTGCTCTAAGTCTATAATCGAGGTTGGCTCTTCTTCTCCCACTGGGATCAGCCTTCATGCCTTCATGACAGCCTTCAGGCACATCCATGGGTGTGCCTTTCCCATGGATGTTTTCAAGCTTCCATTTACACCATATCTATTAGCATCCTATCAGTCGAAACAAGGCACATAACCAAACCCTGAGAAAATGAGAAAGTGACAAAGTTACATGGAAAATGGCATGGATAACAAAATGCATGAATAATTGGGACCAAATGATGGCATCTACCACCACACTTAATTCTGTCGATCTCAGGCCATCATCTGTGAAATGGGAATAATAAAACACCTTTGAAAATTAAATGAGATGGCACTTAAAAGTACCTAGCTAAACACCTGGAAAAAAAAGGTGATGCTCAATAAATATTTCTTTCTATTCACCTCTCCAACCTTGTAAAATGGAAATTAATACCTGCCCCACTGAATGGGATTATTGTGAGGTGCTTAAAAGGGTTAACACGTGTGAAAACACTTTGAAAGAATGACAGTAGCTCTATAGTTTTTGTACTGCGGTCACTTACAGAATGTTCATCCTTACACGGACACAGAAATTCCAGCTCTTGGATGTTAAATCACAATTTTCATTGAGCACTTGTTCAGCATGGAGTCAGTGGAAATTTTCTCTGTGCTAGGTTGTGATTTTTATATTATAAATCAAATATGTATGGCTTAGGATAAGGGTCAGAGAAAGAAGAGGAAGGAGCTTTGTCGTGTTAGTGTTTCCCAGGAACTGATATAGGAAGAAGGCCTTTTCTATCTGTTATTACCCCAAGTCTTGACAGGGATGTTTCCAGATAAAAAGTAAAGAGTGATGAGGTCACAGAGGGTGAAACCTCGATGGTTCTCAGGTCACAATCCTCTTACCTTAATAAATCAAAAGCTGTTTATGAAACAAGGCAATACAATCCTCGGATAATAAACCTTAATTTTGTGGCTAGCTGAGGTCCCCAGAGACTCCCAGGGGCCTAAAGAAATTAACCTCAGAAAAGGTAGAGATGTGACAAAGAGTCAGTGTCTTAGTGCAAGAGAGATGGAAAACCTGAGTCTCTGACCGTGACATACCTAATGGCCTTTGTGACATTTACAAGTGCTCCTGGTTTAGAGAAGTTTATTATGAAGTTATTATTTGTCTCTCTTTTTAAACATCAAAATGGGGAAGAGAATAGCTCAAAAGACCAGGGCATTAGCTAAGACAGGCTCCTTGGTGCAGGGACATTCCCTCTGGAGGTGAGAAGCTCCCCCAGCACAGAAAGGAACTTCCTGCACTCAGATTTTCAGCTAAGATGCCTTTTCCTTTGCAGAGCAAACAATTTCTATTTTACCAGTTTCTACAGATTGGATATTTATTAACTTTTCCTCCCTAAGATTGGCTTGACCCCAGATCATAAGTCCTGCCCTTTTGGAGGCTAAAGGACCTTTTTTTGGACACAACGTTACGAGGAGAGAGTGCCCCAATCCAAAGAAATCTGGGAGGGGGAGACACGACTTGCTGTTCCTACTTCTGAATATTTTGGTGACGTTGATCCTTGTCAAGAATGTCAGGATGCCTAATGATCTAATGATCATTCTCCACTGACATCACGCATTTATTGCCTAGATTAAAATATTTCCTAACCCCCCCTGCCCCACTTCCCTCAAAAAATATCTAACGACTTTATACATACACATAGAAGATGAAATCATCAGTAAAGGACTTGGCAAATGATAGGTAAAAAGCTGACAAGTGCATTCCATTTTATAAATAACTATCTTTGATAAACACAGGACTTTGTTTGATAAGTACCTAACACAGTACCTGGCTTGAAATAGATGGTCAATGAATATTGGTTTTCTGAATAAATAAGTGAACAAGATACTGAAAGTTAATGTAATAGCCTAAATAATGTGATTTTGGATGCTTATTTTGCAGCCCCTAATATAGAACAGAAACTTAAATATGCTTTTAACTTTTCATGTGTCTTATGTTGGTGGGGGATTTTTTTTTTTAATGAAATAAGATGAGGCAGATACAGTGCACTAGTAGAACTCATGGAACTAAATGCAGGCCCATTGCATGGGTAAATTACTGAGTCGAAGCTTCTGCAAAATAGCAATGAGACTAGTACCTCCCTCGTGGGGGAGGGGCTTAAGGAGATCATACGAGCTAAGGCAGGAAAATCACATGGTTCAGTGCCCGGCATCACGTAAGTGTTTAGCAGCCATCACCACCTTCATCTTTATCATCAACACCAGCATCATCTCAAGAGCTAATCAATAGTCTCTGGGTCCTCTTGGTTCCCAGGGGTTGGGTTTAGTCAGGGACCTCTTAGGCTATTATGGAAACATGGTGAAAGCCCAGGATCCAGGGGTTGGAGGGCTGTGTGTAAACAACGGGGAGAGTTATACTTTCCCTAAGTGGTGTGATTACACAGGATATTCACAATTCCTTCCGAAAGCACCTTCCTTTGGCTCAGGAGGCCTGTCCTGGTTCCAAAACTTATACTTGGAGTTCATCAGAAACCGACCAGCCTTCAACATGTAGTCAGTCTAATGTTTTAAAATCTCGACACAGTCCCCTCTCTGTGCTACCCACTTTAAACAGATGCTTTGGGAGGTTTAGGGTCGGAGAGCGATACCAGCGGAGGCGAGGGGGGTGATCAGTTGTGCCAAAGGCAAAAAATGATGAAGGAGAAAACTTTTGAGGAGGAGGAATGATTGGGAATTCTGGTTAGAAGGTGTGTGGGATTAGGACAGAATAGAATGCTTCAGAAAAGAGTTGCTGAAAGTGAAAAAGCAAATAATGGATGTAGCTTGTTCTGATCGTTGAGGAATCAGACAGGATGAAAGTCAATTGCAGGACGTGGTATGAGCGATATCTCAACAATAAGTGGATAGCAAGCCCATTTTAATGTTCCAGGGCCAAGAGCCAATAACTGGCATCTCTGTCTTGAACAAATGAGAGATTTCCCCCCCCCCAAATAAAGCCTTTGAGAAGATAGAGGAAGGGTTTGGGGAAGAGGAGATGAGGGAGACTTAAAGATGGAGGTGAAGGAATGCAATTCTCGGTTTTTAGTTTCATTGGAGAAAGTTGATAACAAGTTACAGGTAGGAGAAGAGTCACCAAGACAGATTGACTGGAAGTGGAAATCACATCAGGGGGTTTAGAGTCCTAGAGAGAAACCCAGAAACAAGGAGGGAGGTTGGTAGAAATAGCCAGATGGCAGAGGGAGGGGCTCGGAGAGTTGGCCGAGTTTTGTGTCAAACCTGCTAGAGAATATAAGGGCCAAGGGGACAAAAGCTCGGTGTACCCTCTTCTCCACCGTGTTGTCGGAGACTAGAACAGGTTCTGGCATATAGCAGGTGCATTACAGTTGTTTGTTGAATGACTGAATGAGCGAAACAAAAGATGGGGGCACCCCAAGCACTAGAATACTGGATGGGAAGTAATGTTTAAGACATTAACAAAGGAAATAAGGTCCAGAGGTCCCTAGAAACGGCAACAATCTTTTATATATAAACAGGGCATTGCACTCAATGTGTTGGGGCTACTGAATATTAGTTGGGATGTTACGACTCTGGTCCAAAGATGTAAGTGTCTGGTTAGGTGAGGATGAAGTTGCTGCCATGCACCTAAGATCAAGTACAGAAAGCTTAAGAATTTGAGACTAGCCAAGGAGGTGAATCAGGGTGTAGCTGGTGTGGATTCTGAAGTTCTTTAGAATGCAGATGTGTGAACTGCAGGAGAAAAAGCCGGTTAATGAAGGATGAAAACATCAGTAAAAGAGGAGGCAGGCTTCAGGGGGCAGCCTGCGACTCCATCTGGAAGACAGCGTGTGGATGGCCCCGCCTCGAAGATGTATTGGGTGTGCAAGAGTCAAAGATGGAAAGAGGAACACGTTCCACCCCTGGGACAAGGCACAGGGGACATCAACCTAAAATAGCCTTGCCCAGTTCACACGTGGGATGTGTGTGTCACACAGATGATGCGAACGTGTCCTGGCCCCTTTGTGTTGGCGTAGGTGCGCTTAGCTGTAATTAAGGACTCGCCAGTTGAAGTAGAGATACCGAGTTATTCCCACAGAGAGGATTCCTCAAGCATAAGGAAGTTCAGGAGAATCTCATCTTTCCAACTTCACGTCTTTGCCATTTTCCTTTCATTGTCTGCTTTTTCCAAGTGACCAGCGATGCTGAATGAAGCAGTCAACCCTGATTTATTTGGAGTCCTGGACAGAAACACACGCACACACACGCCCATGCTTACTATTTAATGTTCAACTGTTCAGAAATGGAGTCCATAAATCTGTTTTTGAAACTTTGTTTAAGGAGGGGCTATGTGTTCCTAAACATCTGTTCAAGCTGCAAAAAAAAAAAAAAAAAAAAAACATCCAGTTACTATCCAGATGTTACATCCACACTGGGCTAAACATGGGCATTTAGAAATACCCAAGCGGCGGGATTTCTTTTTCAGCTTTCTGCACACAAATCAGAAAAGCAGCTGAGTAATGGTGTCAACCGGACCCATTCCTACGGAGGTCCCATTTCTTAAAAGAGAAATGCATGAATGAATGAGTGAATGAATGAATGAGTGAATGCCGTGCTGGCAGCTCTAGAGAGAACAAGCCCAGGAGCCCCGGCGGTGGACGCTCAGGCACAGCTCAGCCCCCCTCGCCTGCTGCCCCAGGGGTGGGTTCGGCTCAAATGCGGTCCCTAAGACGGGGATCGTTTGTCAAGTGAGCGGGGTGCACGGAGCGCGGGAGGCAGATTATGGAAAGAGAGAGGGAGGAGACGGAGGGAGGAGAGCGAGCGCGGGAGAGGGAGAAGGAGAAAGAGACGGGGGACCAGGGCGAGGGCAGCAGCCGGCTTCTCCGGGAGCGGCGCTTTCCCGGCGCTGGGAATTCCAGTTAGACCGGGTGGCAGGCGGTGGCGGCGCCACCCGGGAGAGCGGAGCCCCTGGCGGCTCCGACATGGCTCTTTTCGTGTGGGATGCTTAAGGACGGCGTGCAGAGAGAGTAACTTGCGGAACAGAGAAAGTGGCATGAGGATTCCGCCAAAATGGAAGGGCTCCTGTCTCCGATGAGGACCAAGGTAAGGGGAGCGGATCTCGATGTCTCTTCCTTCTGCCTGGAGGTGCAGAAACGGCTCTGTGCGTGCACGGGAGGCTCAGGGAGCTTTTGTCTTATTTCAGAACTAGGCTGGCCGCGGTTGCAACTGGATCTCTCGAAGAATAGGCTTGCCTCCCAGGCGGCGATCCGGGCGAGGGGAGAGCCGAGGGGCGCGAGCCATCTGTCAGCGTGGACAATGGGCGTCTCAGTAAATGAGTTCGCCTCTCGCCTGATTAGACAGCCATATTTTAGCAGGATTTCCAATCACTCCTGTTTGGGGCCCTGCAACCCTGGGAGCTGTGCGTTTGCGGGAGTGCCAATTTCTCAGGTTGCGTTGCTTGTGTAGCAGGAAGAGTAACACGTTTAAGGCAGAGAGCATGCCCAGCTCCCACTTGAAATATCCTCCTTCCTCCTCCTCTCCTTCAGAGCAGGGGGACCAGGGAAACCTCTCCGTGGAAAGTAGGTTAGTGCATTCTGGAGGCCGGAGTGTTCTCGGAAAACTAGCAGACCTGCGGAAAGGATTTCAGAGCGCTGCACTGATCTGACATCTTGAACTTGGTCCTGTAACATTGAGAAATGCTCACCGGGAACTGTGCATAGTCTCCTGAAGACTCTTTGGCTGGAGTTTGCTTTTTCACTTGACATAGGGATGCCTTGAACATGGGAGTTTTCCATTACAAGCTCAGATGATGAGGGGGCTATTTGGTATCTGCTATATGCACATATAACTCCAAATGGGTGGATCAAAAGTTTTAAATACTGCTGGACATATTACTTTTCTTAATCAGAAATTTCCAAAAAAAAAAAAATTGGGGGCAAATACCTCTCTAAAGCATCAATGTTAGAGCTAAGAGGTTAAGGCTTTGATTACCTTCATCTCTTTGATGTTCTGTTTAGTGATTGGGACACAAATAGACTCTTTTGTCATTGGAGACTTTTTTTCCCTGCTAGTTAATGAGCATGATCACGATGTTTTCTGAGAATGTCAGAACTGGGTCTTGTACATGAGGCATCCTATCCTTTGGGAGAATTCCCTGTCTTTCTGTCGTGTTCGCCGACGGTCTGGGAGTCATTCATTAGAAGGACAGCCTCAAGTGAGAGTTTGTTACAAAGGTTCTAACTCCAGCCCCTCGCTCGGCTGGCTGCCTGATATTCTTGGAGACTGCCTCGGTGACCCGTTTGTTCTTGCTGAACATGTAGCTGGAGTCCTGTCGCTTGCAGACAGTGCACTTCAATCCACGGGGTTGCGGAAACAGCAGGTGCCGTTTCCCATAGCCTCTACCGCAGCAAAGGAAATGGCAAATGGCTCCCGCTTCTTAGCTCCTCTCGTTGGCAGGATGGGGTTTGAATGCTTCAGGGATGGCATTATAATCTGTCATCTGACCAGCTTTGGCAATGACTGCCTCGGACGAACTAGCCTGGTATTGTGCACTCTCTGATGCCTAACAGACCTATGGATCTGAGCTCATAACCTCACACTAGTACAACTCTCCTAGACTTGGAGGAGTTCCCTATGCAAATAAATCAGGACCCAGGTGCTGCGTAAATCACGCGATGAGCCTATTAAAGTGGCATGCTCTAGAAGGGGGAGACATAGATGTCAGTGGGGCAGACTGCTCCTGTATTAGGTTTATCTGTTTCATTCCTATCATGGCTTGTTCCTTGAGCACCATATTATCTAACGAACATTGAAACTGTAGGGGTTTTGGTCCTACCAAAGTTCAAACATTAAACCTCTACATAGCAAATCGACTCATTCAAAACCTTTCGTTTTGAGGTTTCAAGGGATTTGTGTGTGTGCATGTGTGTGTTTTAAATTGCTTCTGTGAATTCCTTTTTAATCTTTCTGATGCTGGAAATGGATTTTCCACATTGGAAATTCAAATTACATTTGAATTCAGTAACCTACAAGATCACTGTGACTCACGGAATGAGACCCGACAGGGTGAGACGGCAAGAGGAGAATCCCATTGATGAGACACAGCGTTAGTTCCTGTGGCTGTCCTATGCTGTTGAAATTACCCGGTGACATTTTTAATTTATCCAAAGGCATATCAGTGACAATCTGTTGCCATTCTTCAACTTTGATCACATTATGCCTCGTTAGGTCTATTCTGGAATATTTCCTCCCTTTGGTGAGGATTTAGCTTGAAGTTTCTGCTATCCTGGTATCATGGTGGGTCAGACAAAGAAAGTCTCCTAGAGCTAAATTTTGGTGTGTTATGGTTACTTAGTAACTCACGGACAGTTTAAAGCAAGTATTGAGGTAAATTGGACATCACACGGTAATTTCATTATGCCGTGTAATGGACTTAACCAGTCTAAATCATGGGTGCTTAATGCATTTTTATCATGGGATTTGCATAATTGGCAAATAAATATGCATGAGATTAACTGGAAGTGGCAAAATGGGGTGAGCACAATGTTCACGAGCATTGAAATGAAGGCTGTTGCAAACAGGGCACCTGGACAGGCTCTGTCTCCTGGGTGGGCAGCCACCCTTGACGTACCTAGAAACAGACAGGGTGGCAGGTGGCCTCCGCGATCACAGTGTCTTGTCAGTGATACGCAGCCTTAGCACAGCTTTGGCTTCTGGCTGGATTCACTTGGGCACACCACTTATTCTTTTTTTATATATACAATGCAATCTAAAAGCATCTCTAGGCTGATGGATGTACTTCTACCGGCCTCCTGGCAGGCGGTGACACAGGTCTTGGAATCGCAACTGTAGTAGATGATATTTGCAGAGGCAGGTGGAAAAAAAGAAAAGAAAAGAAAAGTAGGGGAAAAAGAAGAGAAGCTGATTGAGTCATTTCTCCTGTGAGGGTCAAGGCAATAATTTTATAATTGATCATCTTTGCACACTTTTTAAATATGCCTCCTTTTTTAATTGGATTTTTAATCCTCCAACCTCTGTAATTCTACCTAATCCTCCGAGCACTGCCTCCAGTGAGTGAGGCGGGCGAGAAATTCCTCTCGTGTTCTGCCTTGAGGTCCATCTCTAATATCCAGACAAGATTATAGCTATGTTTTACCAAATGTTTGTGCAGTCAAGAGTGGATTGAAATTAACCTCTAGAAAGGATAAAGTCCTAACTTTTAAAAAGTTTAATAACTATTTCGTGTGCTAATTAGAGTTTCTAGAATGTTCCAAGACTGTTGCCTTTAATACCTGCTCTCAGTTTACAATCACTTACCTCCCCAGGGACGGTGTCTTTTTCTTGTCTGTCTGAATCTGTTTTATTTCTGCCATAAAGACATTGTATCACTTACTGCACTTCAGTTACTTCGTTAAGGGAGCAGCTTCTGATTTGTACCGAAAAGTAACTTTCTAAAGAAAATCTTCTGAGAGAGTCAGGCCATTTTATGAAAGGGGGAATTAAGGAGAGGTAGAAACTGATCTTATAAAGAAAGAGCATTTGAAATTAGCACAAGAATTGCATTCAGTCCTGCTCTTATGTCCCCAGAGATAACTCACTGCCACACGTAGCTAGAATTAGTTCAAGAATGGCCCTTCTCAAGACCACTCTGCAATTTTGGAAACACTTTAGATATAGATGTAAGATGTCAAAATTCTAAAATTACAGGTAATTGTAATTGTAAAATTACAATTCTAAAAACACAGAGAGCAAAAGAAAGAATCAAACAAGTACAGTCAAAGGCTCGATGGCTCTTTGGAGCAATTATCACACAATATATAAAAGCTTAAAGTCACTTAGAATTACGCTAAATCTGCTTGCAACTTTGCCAAGGCTCCATGAAGCATAGTGCCTAGAACGATCTATTGTGTTCCACCTACTTGATACGTGGATTTGGATAATAAAATATTGGAATCACTCTTTTAAAGAACTCTGGGAACCAAAAATCACTAAAGGGTAAGGAATGGTTTAGCCTGAGTAGGGTCAGATTGTGGAGGGCTTGACAATTACTTTCAAATACACTAAACACCACACAAGATTATGCCTGAGCCAGTGACAGCCTATGCTTTATATTAATGGAGACTTAAATAAGAGGAGATGTTCTGTCACTGAAGAATGGCAGGTATAGATTAAATTTGAGGAAATTTTTCCTGATATCAAAATGTTTTCCTAAGAAAGTTGGAGGCCACCCGGAGACCTCTGGGATAGGTAAGGTGTCATCCTACCTGAAAAGGTATGACTGTACCTAGGAAGCCAGGAGAAGCTGATGCAGACATTCCATGTTTTTATGGTGCTGTGACATTTTTACCATAAAGCCAATAAAACCAGAAATAGGTCTGTGTATGAAACATGCGTCACATGCCCTTACAGACAACTCCAATGATGCATTGATTGAACCGCTGAACTCAGTTGGGTGCAAACAGAAACTGACTTTATTCTTTTTCAAAATGACCCCTTTCAAGGTATCTGTGAACTGTGGAAAGTTGAGGGCTGTAGGGCAATTTATTTGGTTAATAAAAAGGAAATGAAAGAGGCACCATGGCCTGTTGCAATCAGACCACCTGGCTCAGATTCTAGCTCTGTCACTTACTAAGGTACAACTTTTCTGAGCCTCGGTTTCCTCATGTGTAAAATGCATATTGTAATAAGACCTATGTCTCAGGTCATTGTGAGAAGAAAATCTGCTCCTGCCTATAAGGTCTTGGCACACCGTAATAAATGTTAGCCACTGCTAGTATGACTGTATGAACAAATATATGGATAAATACATGCAGAAATGCAAATCTCATGGCAACTGTTTGCAATGCATTGTCATTGTCATGAATACAAGTGCGAAAAGCAGGCAGTCTGTCCCCAGGCCAATGCTGTTAGCAGAAACACAGAAGGAAGGTCCTGCTGCCTGCAAGATCCTTGTGAGGTCAGGGTGCAAGAGATCTCTCGAAGAGATCAGAATAAAACAGATGACTTTGTAGAATAAATCGGTGCTCATTACAATAAGACCTTTCACAACAAACACTTATCATAGGTGGGTTGTTTAGAAGAAAAGATTCTGTGTAAGCCAAAAGGCATCCCCTCAAAAAAGGAATAACAACCCTCGTGCTTTAGATCTTACACAGTTGGGAAGACATCATCTCCTGTGATCATCATCACAGTTTTACAACCTAGAAATCAGCAAACTGCTAATTACCCCACCCCCACTCCCACCCCAGAGCCCATTGTTGAGCATTTACCAGCACACCACTGCCTGTGACCCTCATGAGAAGGTCTGAGCGTCTCCCTGGACCTCCAGGCTGTTCCTGATCTGATCCTCACCCACCCACCCTGCCTCGTCTCTCACGGTTCTCCCCACGACATTCTGCACTGGTGGTTCAGGCTGCAGTTGAGCCTTCAAATCGCCTATGAATGTGTTTAAAAGTGCAGATTCCCAGGCCTGTCTTCCAGAGATCCTGATTCACTAAATGGGAGGTGGGGCCCAAGAACCTGCATTTTTGTCAAAGGACTGGAGGACTCCGACGCAGGTCATCCTTTCACCATGTCCCGAAACACTGATTCCACCCTCTGTCTAGCCATGGGGAGCACCTTGCAGCTCCTGAGTGTGCTGCCTTGGCTCAGCCTCTAGATCTTACAGTGAACTACTCTCTCTGGCGGAGGCATTGCCCATCCACCCTGCTCTGTCCACCCACCCCGCTGACTCAACTTACCCTTGAGGTGGCAGGTCGGAAGCCACTTCCTCTGGGAAATCCTTGAGACCCCAAGACTGAACTGGGTGCCCACAGCAGGCTCTGCCTGCTTCATTTCAAGCCTTCCACACACTCTGAGCAACGATGTATTTATTCGCTGCCTTTTGCGATGGTCTGTGAGCCTGTCGAAAGCAGACTTCACTGTATCTTGTTTTTCTTTCTTTATTTTTATTGACACATATTATTAATAGATGTATATATTTTCCAGGTACATGTGATCATTTGACACATTCATATAATCAAATCAAGGTAATTGGATATCCATCACCTTAAATGCTTTTCTTTTCTTCACGCTAGGAACATTCAATTTATTCTGTTCTAGCTATTTTGAAATGTATAATCAATTAATGTTAATTATAAGCCACCCTATTGATCTACTGAGCACCAGGTGTTATTTCTTCTGTCTAAGTGTATGTTTGTCGCACTGTGTCTTGTTCACCCTTGTCTGCCTAGCACATGGCGTGGAGCAGAAACATTGTAGGTCCTCCGTACCTATGTATTGACTAAGTACATGAACACGGGGCACCTGCAGTTTTCCTGAGGACTCACGGGGTACTGATAAATAAAGGCCAGAGTAGCAGGTTAGAACCAGTGCGGAACTATCTCCACAAAGTAGGACAGGCAAATTCCCCAGGGTGAGACCGACAGGCAGAATATTCAGGGGCCAGTAATAGGCATCAGGATGGTACAAACAAAAGGGAAAGGGTGAACACGGCTCACAAACAAGACAAAGCAGCCGTGTCAGTTTCTCTCTCTCTCTTTTTTTTTTTTTATTGGGGGAAAACTACAAAGCATTTACAGTACAATGTTTACAGTCACAATTTGTAGTGAGCTGATTTCCCAAAATATATTACCACTCAAGTTGACTTATCTTGTTACATTCAAAAA
>CAUYRT010080442.1:0-14401 GCA_963574885.1 Lepilemur ruficaudatus | reverse complement strand
CGAGACCCCGTCTCTACTATAAATAGAAAGAAATTAATTGGACAACCAAATGTATATAGAAAAAATTAGCCGGGCATGGTGGCGCATGCCTGTAGTCCCAGCTACTTGAGAGGCTGAGGCAGAAGGATCACTTGAGCCCAGGAGTGTGAGGTTGCTGTGAGCTAGGCTAACGCCACGGCACTCTAGCCCGGGCAACAAAGTGAGACTCTGTCTCAAAAAAAAAAAAAAAACCAGAGGAAGCTATTCAAGAGGCTGAGGCAGTAGGATTGCTTGAGCCCAGGAGTTCCAGTCCAGCCTGGGCAACATAATGGAGGCTCAATCTCTAAAAAAAAAAAACCAAAAAACAAAACAAGAAAAAAGAAAAAAGAGGAAAACAAAACCATCTGCAGTTAAACTTGTGCCATAAAGGAATCTTTGTTCAAGTTTTTGTATTATCACCTTTTAGTATTATCACCTACTTGAGAAACAGGTCGGATACACAGAAATTGGAGAAAGAAAATACTACCCGTTACGTTTGACACTGAATCATATAAGTTACGTAATCGTTGGCCATTTACCTTTCAGCTTCTTCTTACCTGTTTTAAAATGAAGAACTGTAAAACTCTTTGAAAATCTTAAGCTCAGGATATCCTAAACTACTTTTTCATTCCTTAGTTAGGAGGTGGGAGAATAGTATCTGAGTACTTTTTCACGCAGTATTACTGTTTCCAAAACAACTCATAGTGTTAAACAGCTACGGTCCGATGGGAAAGGGACCTGCTGTTTGTTGAGCACCTTGTGTGTACGAGATCTTTTAGGCACACCGTCTCATTTACGCCTTACAATTATTTGAAGTAAACGGTTTTATTTCCATTTCACAGATGAAGAAGCTGAGGCTCAGAGAAATTAAGTAAATATTAGATCTTTCTAATCATCACGGTGGTTGTAAAATATTTAAAATTGCCTAATTGAGTTTTGACTGGTTTGTATGGTAACATTCAGTCCTGTCAGCAGATTCTTCAACCTTTTATTAGGTTGTGCTTTAGGCAGTTTCAACTTTTTATTTACAGAATAATAAATGCTAAGATGGATAATAGTTACATAGAAATTTGGGATGATCTCTCGTCATGATCTAGGGCTTGCTTCGATTTCTGATACGGGTTGCCATCTTCTGAAGTTTCTCTGGGATTAAGCCCTATTGTTGGTGGGGATGGGGGGAAAGAGACGTCTTCAGTTTATAGCCAGTTGAGTTCACGATCCCAGAAAATGAAGGTTTATTGTGCAAACGCTGACACCGCGGTCCCTGTAGCTCTGCAGCAGGGACCTGCACTGGCTTCTGTGGGGAGGGCAGGCTTCACACGAGCACAGTGACACACAGAACCCGGTCTCACGTCTGTGGTTGCAACAGGTATTTATTCCAAAATATGAGTTTGTTTCTTTGAAAAATCCCCTCCCAAAGACATGTTGTCTACGGCTAGGAAGATGGAAGGCATTATTTTTGGAATTATTGACAACTATAAAGCAAATACCTTGAAAAACGGAAGGCATTAATATAGCCAGGTTGCTTTTTGTTTTTTGGTTGGGAATTTTATTGATTCTGGTTTTTAATTTCATTATATTCAGCAATCTAACATTAATCTTGTATTTTCTGTTTCTCCCCCAAGCTGACATGGATAGCCTTGAAGGTAATGATATACCCAAGTCCTCTCACAAACCATTCCACCAGAGTCACAAATTCACAGCCATCACCAACCACAGGGAGGGGCCATTCAGATGGCACGGTCATGAAATAAACATGCTCCCCTTGCCAGGCCACCTAACCACAGTGCATCCATCCTCTGGGGACCACGTGGTTATGCAGTTGGAGTGGGTTTTGACATTAATCATAATTGGACGTTTTCTTGGCTAGTGTCAGTCCACCCACGCCAGTTCCCTTGCGCCCAGTGGCCGCCAAGTAAATACCCCTTTTTCACGATGTGCTTCACTGTGGCCCGATGGGTCTGAATGTGCAGTGCATACAGGTCGAGATGATGAAAACCACAGCAGCTCTGTAGGACCCAGTGTTCTTGTCTGGAGAGACTTTCAGACCAGTGGGAACAGAAAGCAGGTCAGAGAAGGCTAGAGGAGGTTCTTGCAGAGCAGTCCTGTTTCTTGGACATGGCGAGAAGTCGGTTTCCCCCTCATTCCACCTCCTACATCCAGAGATAGAGTTAGGCACATGCAGGGATTTTCTGAGGAATACGTTTCCTTGCAATGGTAAGTTGCCTTCTTGCAAGCAAAGGGCTTCACTGTGACTTCTTGTCCCAAGAGTCGTATTCTACTTCATCAGAAATTTGGACATAGCATTTTTAAGCCATGGAGAGCGCTGTATTTTTAGTGTCGAGAAACTGATATGGAAGAGAATCTATTCTCCTGTGACTTCATTCCTCACTTGCATAGCTTGCAGCAGGCTGGTTAGGGGGCTGCTGGCACTGGGTCCCGAGCAGTCCCCGACTCTGTGACAACCTTCTGGTTTCATCGCTTCACCACTGTGTGGGTCTTACGAGTGTCAATCTTTTGCAGGTTAAAGTGGCTTAAAGGTGTCAGCGTTTCATGATAAGCCTTGTATTTGGGACCTTGCAACTCAGTCAGAAACTTGTCACGTGGAATGACAGTTAGGAATTAGGTGCTGACTGTTCAATAGTTTTGTTTACGATGCGAATTGGGAACCATAAAAAAAGATTTAAAATGTTTTAAAATTGGATAGTAAATATTAATCTTAAACACTTAGAATTACTTCCTAAGTGTGTTTAGACTCAAATGTCTAAGTTTATTGCTATTAAAAATTTTTTTTTCAAGAAGGACCAAATATTTTGGTATTTTGGGGGGAAAGCACATATAAAGCAACGTGGTATGTGAAGGCAACCCTTAAAGTAATATTTTCCATTTTGGAAAGGTAAGTGTAGAGATTCCTCGTTTGCCTCTTTTGTGACGAAACCCAGAACAGAGAATGTAGTGTGAACGGGGGACGCGGGCTCTCTTCTTCCGTCCCCCGTAAGCTCAAAGGACACACGAGCGTGTTGGCTCCTGTTGTTACTGTTTTGCCTGTTCTTGTTTCCCCTGCAGTATGCACTTTATAAAAAGATGACCCAGGCTGCCATCCTTATCCAGAGCAAATTCCGAAGTTACTACGAACAAAAAAAATTTCAGCAGAGCCGACGGGCTGCTGTGCTGATCCAGAAGTACTACCGCAGTTATAAGAAATGTGGCAAAAGACGGCAGGCTCGCCGGACAGCTGTCATCGTACAACAGAAACTCAGGTGGGTCGCGAAGATTCATGGAGGTGAAGCCATTGAAGGAAGAGAGCTCTGACTCAGTTAAAGAATTGCCGTCTGCTGACGTTAGGGTCTGTGCAGATGCTAACGCATTTGCAGTTACTTTTTTCCAGAACTTTCTAGGTGTGGTGACTTTATAGCCATGCCTGTGCTGTGAGTCTAATTTCAACTATTTAGCTCCTTCTTTGTACCTCCCACCCACTTATTTTAATGTCAGCACCCAATTTTAGTTTAAAATTAAAATTTGGAAGTTACTGGAATGACCAAAGTTTCTACTCAAAAAGGTATCACTCTATTATAGTAGTTAACGTGGTACAGCTACTACATGTGAGACCTTGGAAGAGTAATTAGGGTCAAGCTATTCCATTTTAGAGAGTGTAATGAAAGCGTTTAGCAAAGTAAAGTACGTCAGTGACAAAATTTAGAAGATAACAGCCCAAGGAAAGTATCAAACTCAGGTGAATCATCTTCTGGACCAGCGATGCCTGTCGAATGCCAGAGTGACTTTTTCCACATAACGAGCTCATAAAGAGTTGCGGAAGACTATTTACGGGACGTCTTATTTCCAATCTTTACACTGTCTCCCCTACAGCTAGGGAAAAGTGCTTACGTTACATACGCCCCGTCCTTTCTCTCAGCAACGTCCAGACCCAATACTGTGAATCTCTCACCTTTTAAAAGCAACAGACTCTTACGCCATTGGATTTGCTACAAGAGCTGCTTAATTGGAAGTCTCTGTGAGCACTGTCCAGCTTTGAACTTTTGCATATTAGACTTCACAGTATCCTTCTTGTGACAATACTGTTCTGGCTTTTTCAGGAGCAGTTTGCTAACCAAAAAGCAGGACCAAGCTGCTCGAAAAATAATGAGGTTTCTACGCCGCTGTCGCCACAGGTACATTAATCCTCATCTATGCATTTTACTATCAAGAGTGATAAAACAACCTTACCACTCACCAACTCCTGTGTAAAGCTAATCCCCCCAGAAAATAATCAGGGCAGATGTCCTAAATTACAATAAGATAATAGAGCTCATTAACTAGGGACTAAATTGCGACCATTGGAACTCTGGTGACCTTTCTGACTAGGCTGTATATGTTGAACAATGGAGATTCATGCCAGTGTTTTTCTGTTTTAATTTGGGTGTGAGGACAACTTAGTTGGACTAGCTTTTCATTCTAAATTTCTCTTTCACCTTTATTTATATGCCACATTGCAAAATGTTCTTCATTCTGATCCCTTACTATGCTAACGTGTATCCAAACAGAAAATAAAACAGAATTTCTATTTTCAAGGAAAGGAAAGTAAACCATTAATTCCATCTAAGTTTGCTGATGTAGAATTTCCACTAAATAGCTGGTGCCCTCTGCTGGACATGCGATAGCTAACACGCTCTATTAAAATGTCAACTAAACCTAGTCTGTGAGGAGGAACAGGAGAAATTACTGGAATGAACCTGTGCAGGAAAAGGAAGATCTGAGATCACAGGTGCATTTTCAGTTAGGAGGACATGGGGTCCTGTGACCCCAGCGATTCTCTGGACGGAGCATCTTCTCAGGGAGCTACGCTAGAGGAATTTCTCTTTGTTTCCTAAATTCGAGCTTTGTTTACGAAGACTCGGTTCTTAGATTTTGGGGGGCTGATGAAAAGCGTTTTGTTTTCTTTACTTAGGTTAATATTCCAATCTGACACCTGTGACCGTGGCCTCTGAGCTGTGTTTGGATGACCTTCCACGCGGTTTTGTTGTTTCTCTGTGCATCAGGAGCTGTGCAGTTCACAGTGCCAAACTTCCAAAGTCTCTTTAATGTCTTATTTCTTCCTCCTGTTCAATTGTACCAGAAGCCCTAGTGTTCATCTTTAATTTTATTCTTCGGGGGTTTCACTTTAGTTTTTCTTAACTCCTACAACCATCTGATTGTTAGCTTTGGAAATATTTTGCCTCTGGGACTCAGTAGGGTTGAACTGATTACTCGGACTTTTACTTCAATTTATGAAAGAATTCATTTCTATGCCCGTAGAAGGAAACGTGCACAGCCACTACATTAACAATAGTAAAAATGTTAAACGGCGCGGCGCGTCCGCTGGGATGGAGGGCTTTCTCCTGCTGGAGTGCTGTGCGGGAGGCTAAGGTGCACTCGCCACACACGCCCAGCGACGTGTGCTCGCTGCCCTGCGGCGATGCAGAGTTCCCCCCACCCCAGAGCTGACAAACGAGACGCCAGTATCAGAACTGAAACAGGAAGTCCTGTTAGGAAATGCATCAAAATAACGGGCATGCCTGTAACATAATGAAATTAATTCTGTAAGCCTCACCAGACTCAGTCTCTTTTCTTTATTACTCAGGCGTACCTTTCACTTAGCACCGGGGCACGGAGGAACAAATTAGAGCAGCTGATTTTCCCTCATTTGGTGAAAATACCAAGGCCTCAGCGAGGCCCTTTTCCTTACACTCTCACGTCTGTTGACAGTCCCCTCATCCCTCCTCCTCTTCCACCTGCAAAATGAAAAACCCAGGAAGACTCTGTCTAGCCCTGGTAGCGATAGACTTGGGCCACTTAGAGCCGAATCACACGGGCACCGCTGCTTTCATGACCCCGTGGTTAGTACTTTCTACACAGATTGTATTTTCAAGAAAATTACCTTAACATTGCTCTTCTTTGGGTCATTTCAAACAAAGCAGAATGTCCGCAAGTTCAATTGCGCTATGCATTTTCCCTCATTTCTTCTAGTCTTACCATCAAACTTCGAATAAATGTAAAGGTGATGCAACCTTGGTGATTATGAGCAAAACTATTAGACATAGGAGTCCTACATTCATTGCCCTTTTATTTTTGCCAAAGCTGTGCCCTGTGTTTACACTGGGTGAGTTGAGAGAATAAGATATAAATCAAACATGAATTCATTAAAGGCTGCCTCCCAAAGCAGGCTGAACAAAGATTCCTTTCATTCTTGTTTTTAGAGTTCTTTTTGTAAACTGGTAAGACAAAAATGTCATGAAGAATTTTACGTTTGTTAGGTTTATATTTTAACTAGTAATAACCTCATAAGAAAGCTGACAAAGGTTCATTATGAAGGATATATGGGCTCTAAATTTCTGAGCATTCTTTGGAATGAAATAAAGACGTTTATTGGCGCTTTTCTTGCTCATTTATATTAATAGTTCTGATATTAGGAAAATATGTGGGCAAATTTTAATAACCTTGGCGTACTGACTGTAGGTCAGTATTCACTTCCCACTCCTACACACTCAGTTAGTATGTTCAATTAGAAACTTGAGGAAATCCTTCAGATCTATCGTGGAAGTTGGTTTTAAACTCAGGTTTTCCCTAGGATATGTGTAATCCTGTTTCCATTCTAGGTTATTTAGTATTATCTTAAGAGAAACTATCATGTTTATTGTCCTTTAGAAACATTAACATCTATATTAAAATAGAAAACCTCATATGACACCCTCTCAAACAGGTAGGTAGGTGGAGGCTGCAGGAATCAGGAAGAAGTGTCCCATTTCTAAGCCATACGACCCCAGCTTTTTAAGACTTAAACATAAATTGGTGAATTTTCTACCTGCTCATTTCACATACCCCACCATCACTCTCCTTTCCAAAAAAGAAACCACGTTATACTCTTTTTTGTTGAAATAAAGCTATTTATAAGATTTCTGTTGTGACCCTCATATGCTAATAGCTCTTTGGTGTTGTTTTACTGTCTAAAGCCCCCTGGTGGACCATAGGCTGTACAAAAGGGTGAGTTTAGCTGCCTGCTAGCCAGTTTATCTTTATCTTCCATTTTCAATATTTTGCTTTTTGCTTGCTTGCATGGGGCTGCAGCCTAGGTATGCCAGTAAGTTTCACATCCATTTTGAATGAAATAAAATAAAATAAAAACTAACCCCAATTACTAACACTGCTATTTGATACAACAGGAGAGCAGCCACATGCAGTAGATGTACAAATGCATGAGTGAGTAAAACGGAGGGACCTTCGCAACCACTGCAGGGCATGCTGAGAATGTGGTGGAGGAAGGCTTCAGTCTCAAAACAATCTAAACGAGGCTGCATTATAAGAAAATATTAATCACGTGGTTTTTGTGATTAAAATTATTTGCCACATGAAATTTGCTCAACTGCTTTACCAGAATTTCTAAAGCAAGACGAACTCACTAGGTGGTGGTACTAGGCTTTTAAAAAATAAACGAACGTATTTCTTGTTTAGAATTACTGTTTCCCTATTATGCTCCTGTAGTTTCATTTCCTAAATCTCTCCTTCCTTAGTGCTGTGAGGTGAGTCAGTCCACAAAGCTGCCCTTTCAGAACCAACCCAGGACGCTCATTGTAAAATAATGAGCGCACCAGACTTCCAGCATTTAATGGTAATACTGGATAAAGAAAATGTGGTATAAAGTATCTTAAATCTCTATGTTCTGTATTGCAGTTAAGAGTGGATATTCCAACAAAATTTGTATTTTAAAGAGACTATGCTGAACAGGTGTCCTTGAGATTTTAGAATATGGTACAAATTTGTAAGCATGTACAAGAGACAAAAGTCTCTGCCAGATGCAACTATAACGTGTTTTAAGTTATCATAAGAGATTTAGTGTCAGAAGACTGTTTTTTAAAAGCCAGGAATAGAATTCACCAAACTCAGACTTGAATTTAGTTTGATTTGACAACTTTTTTCTTATATATAGTCTTAAGATGAATTTAAAATATAACATGTGAGTTATGGCTGTCAACTGCACTCAACGCCCCCTCTTAACCTTACACTGATTATTTAGATTTCTGAGAAAAGGTCATAATTCAAAAACTCTCAAAACTTTAAAGTTTCTGGAGATATCATTTCCCATTTAACTAGACTTAGGTTGACGCTCGTGTTTATTCATTATATTTTAAGCCAGAAGTTGGCAAACGTTTTCTTGAAAGGTCAGATAATAATAGCAACTGCGTTAGGCCTTGTGGGCCATGCAGTCTGTCCCAGCTACTCAGCCATGGCAACACCTAAAGGAATGGTCGCGTGAAAGCAGCCATGGCAACACCTAAAGGAATTCCATTGGCAGCGTGAAAGCAGCCATGGCAACACCTAAAGGAATGGTCGTGGCTGTGTTTTAATAAAGCTTTATTTACACAAGTAGGCAATGGACTGGATTTGGCCCACAGGCTGTCGTTTGCCAGCTTGATGATAGGAGAATTGAGTTTTTATAAGTTCTTCCTAAATAGTGACCTTATCCCTATAGAAGATTTAAATTTAAATCTTACCAATTTAAAACTATGAGCAGTCACTGAAGGAGAAATTTGTTTTGTTTTTTTTTTAAAGCAGTTACATTCATTTGTAAACTTAACTAGTTAATCCTCTTTAGATTTAGGCATTTGTTCACAATTAAAACATTCCAGGTCTCACATGGTTGAGCTGGCTCAGGGATGTCTGCATTTGAAATGTAAGAGAAAAAGGACAAAAATTGCCATTTCTCTCTCTTTCTATTCCTTCTCAGCCTCTACATGTACAGATAATATTTCTTTCCATTAAAAAAAAAACCTCCAAGAGAACAGATGCATGCCCTGGTATTCAGTTTAACTAAAAGTTGTTGTATCTTGCATGTTATATGCAATTAATACAGCCTGCCGCAAGGAACCAACATGTTATTAGAAGTGGTTGCTTATGCACTTTTGAAGCTTGTTAGTTTCTGGTATGTTAATGATCATTTTTAAGAGTACATTTTCTAAAGGTGCTTTCTAATGCCAGCCAGAATCCCTACCTTAATTTCTTTAGTGCCTGCTGCATTCTATTGTGAACTCCTAAAGCTCCTACTCATGCATGGAAGGTTGGAATTTCGTAACAGCCCTTATGCCTCACACAGTCTTAAGGGAGTTTGAGAGATAGGAGCTGAGAAGCTTTCAGTTTCCTTCTATCATGGTCATATTTATCTAACTCTATAAATTGAGAAATAGCATATATATGGATATGTACACAGATATCTTTTTGTAATTACCAGTACGATCTTCTCTCCCTCTTTCTTCTATCAAAGAAGTCACAGCGCACTCCCTCCAACAGCCCCCAAGTTGAAATTACTCTGGGGAGGCAGAGCATTCTCTGAGGAGGATTTCTATTCCTGGAATTTATGTCAAAGAAAATAATATACTTATTTTGTTAATTTATAAAGTACACTATATTTAAGACATTGAAGGTTTATATTTTGAAAACTTAAAGAATTAAACTTTATGGTACGGTGTTTGTAAGAACGATATTATCGACCCAGACTCCTAGGTTAGCGGAGAAGAAGGATATCTAAAAACGTAGGCTATGCCACTCACCAGAATTCAAACACAGTAGGCTAATTCCAGTAGCACAGCAGTCAGAAAGTATCACCAATGTGTTGAATTTTTAGTCTTTGCTTGGAGAAGGCTAATAGAAAGCACAAAATATTCTTCACTGAATCCAGCTCATTTTTATTGAGTCTTTCCTTCAGGCTTAGCTTCTAATTTGTCCAGTAACTTAAAGTGGAGTTGCCAAATTCTTGATACCATCGGGGATTTTTTTCATCTTGGACACAGTAACTATTTAGGAAAGAACTTTTGTTATACACAGAGAGATATTTAAATACACGGTTTTAATTATTTCTCTCAGTTAATTTAGGTGTTATATACTAATTTCAACAAATGACTGAAGGATTTATAAGATTTAAGAAACTTTTAAAGTGTACATGCTGAAAATACTACTGTCTACTTGGATTTTGAGTATATCTAACAGGATGCTATTCAGTTTCATAGCAGAAAAACCAAGATTCCTCATATGTAAAGGAAATAGCAAATGCAATTATTACTTAACAGATTAACTCAGGGTATTGAGACTTGGCCTTAAAAAATGCCTCCTCCTCCCCCCCATTTTTTTAAATAAAAAATGGTTTTTACTTCTCTCTTTAAGACATTATTTTTTGTGGGTAGTAGGAAGTGTTCCCATAGATGAAAGCGACCACTCTCTGAAAAGCAATCCCTAGACAAATTCCTCCTTTCCCTACATGAGATAATATTTCCGTGAGAGTGCTTTCCAAACTGTAACAGTAACTACAGGTATTGTTATAAGCAATAGGAATTCCAGTACTTAAATAACCGATTTCTTATAAATTGCTGGCCTAGTCACCTATGTTCAATAAAGGTGGGTGCGGCTATTTTACTGGAATAAAAGACCCATAACTGAAAGAAGAAGAAATACACATTTTGGGCACAAAATTTTAAACAGTAGACTTTCTCTGTATTTGAGTATTTCTACACACTTAACTTTGCCAGAAGCTGTCAGTCACTTAGGTAAGTAGAGATTTCCGCAGAGCAGCTTTGCCGTGTGCTGTGGGAGCACCCCTCAGCGGGGCATAGCAGGTTCTGGAGGTTACGCTTACACTTTCTGCTTTGTTATTTACACTGTTATCCAAGGGAGAGTTCTCCAACAAAGCCTGGAAGTACACCGTCTGAGAAGAGTGAACAGTGCTCTAGGTCCAACTTCTTTAGTTAAATTTGACGTGAGGGGTATAGTTTCCAAGTGGCCCAATCTATTCACTGAGTAAGAAATGAATGTGGGATGTGTCATCATGGATGTGTTTTAAATCTCCAAAGTAATTTTGTCTCACTTGCCTCTTTTAGGAAATGAATATTTTTGGAACACAGTGGTGTGTGTTAAATTGCAGACAACATGCTCTGTGTCATTCTTATTGGGCCTCTCTGTCTTTTTTGTTTTGCAACCCAAATGAGATTTCTGGAAAATGGCAAGAGCTCTCTTTTCCTAAATTCCCCACAAGCTATTGCAGCTCTCAGAGCAACAGGTAACTAATCAGAAAGCCACGTCTGGCTGCCCTGTATGTTTTGACGTCCAGCATTGCGAGAATATACCTGCCGGAATCCACTGACTCATGAAACATTTCTCTGGCTGAGCATTACTGAGTAGATGTAATGAAGCAGCTTCGCCGTACGCTTTTCCCATGGAGCCATTGTTTGCTATGAGTTTCTGAAGCAGGCCTACCTCATTTATCCATAAGTTATCATTGGACGTCTGATGGAAATAAACCCTGTGGGCTTCTGCTGGCTTTCAGTGCTGTTGCTTACTACATCACTTCGGTACATTATGATGCAACTTTTTTGGGGGGTTGGGGGAGGAGGCTGAGACTGCAACAGTATCCCAAAGTGGTGATTATTTTCAGCCTAGAATGCTTGGGGAGGTCCTGGGATTGTCTTTCATTTTAACAGTTGAATGGTCACAGGTCAAAGTCTTGCTATCCTAATTACTGTAACTCCAAGCTAGGAATGTGGGTACTTTCCAGGTTACTGATAGGAAGCTCAGAAATGTGGTCCTGCGGCTCCCCTTAGGGTGGCAGTAGCTTGCACCTATGGAAGCTATAGTTTCTGTCCTATATTGTCTCTATGATCTCAAGGAGGACTGCTTTGCCTGTCTTCCGTGTGATGGAATTTGGAAGTAAGAGCAGTTGTTTTCATGCCATGTGAACGCAGCATTTGTGAGATGCGCAGTAACAGATATACAGGAAAACATCTAATAAGCTTTTTCTTTTAAAGACTAACAAGCAGGAATAATTATTACAGAAGAAGCACACACTCACAGCAAATTTCAGAAAGACAAACAGGCAAGGAGAATCGCCCAGAGACAATAATGGTTAAACTTTCACTGAGTATCCTTCTTGTTGGTAAAGATTAATTTTTAGTTAATATCTGCCTTCTAGTGACTATTCATGTCCTTGACTGATAACAAGGCAACTTCAAATTTTTTTAAAATTTGAAACACTCTAGTTTGAAACACCTGTTTTTTAAAATATGTTTGAAATTCTAGTAAATCAGATGTTATTCTAAACGACTTCAGTGCTATAAATTATTTCCTGTTTCTTTGGAGATAATATAACATTCAAACATTATTTTATTAAATTGACATTTGATTTAAAACAAAATAAAAATTAGGTACCACTATCTCATCCTAATAATCTATCCTCAAGGTAAAACTCCCACGTATGATTTCAGTAGGGCAGATCGTAAAAGCCTCTCAATTTCATGTACACTTTCAGAGGTAAGTTAACAGCAACAAGGTCTACAAACCACACATTGGAGAATGAGGCTAAGAATCCTCTTTGATCCTTAGACACATTCTTTTCATGTTTTAGGATTCTAAATCTAATCATGTTGTAAAATTGATAAGTACATTTTATGTGGAGGTCTTTTCCCCAAAAACACTGTAATAAAATCTATCTTATAAAAGATGACACCTTAGAATTGGGAAAATATAGTTGTCAATTTTTTTCATACCATGGAAATTTTCCAAATGCATGTTTTTTAATGAGGTCTTTTGGAAAAACCAATAAAATAAGAATTGGCTTGTTTAAAATTTTCTGTTATTCTGAGATATTATTAGAGGCAGTGAAGTGTTGAAACTATAGGCTTTGAAGTCAGACAAACCTGAGTACAAATCCCTGCTCTCATTTATTAACTATATGATTTGGAGCAGGTCACTTAATTCCTATAAATCTCAGGTTCTTACAAACCGGAGGTAATGGCAGTGTTGTGAGGACTACATAAGGTAACAAATATTAGTAACCTGTAGAGCTATTGGAATGTAACGTGTTCTCTTCCTTTTAATCTTTTTCTTCCTTTTTTCCTAATTCCTCCTTTAATGACTTTCTGTTAAAAAAAAAAAAAAAGGCTGTGCCATCTAAGTCATTTTGATGTCATTTATAATGCTAGTATACTTCGGTAACTTCATCATGAAACTCAGAACTAAATTCTCCACTTTAACTCAGGAGTTATGAAAGCCTAAAAATATATATCTGAAAATTGTAAATGTTCTCATTTTTCCTATGTAGACATTGTGTGTGGACATGCATCTCTCCTTAACTTAGTGGCCTGCGAGGCCATCACTAATTTCATAACAGAGTATTTATATGGTAACTTTAAGACCTTATGAAAACTTAGTTAACTTTTTAATGAACTGAAAAAACCTGCAAAAACAAATGTGACCATTTTAACTAAAAATGTTTTAAGTTATACCTACCCTGCCCAGCTGATCACAGATTCTTTGATATGAAACTGCATTAAACATTTCTGGTTTGTAATTCAATCTCCCTTTTATTTCATCTCAATGATGAATTTAATATTTTTAAGGCATTCCTGTTTACTCCAGAAAAATTGTGAATGGATATCTTTGTGTTTGTGCTATCGGATTTTGAGTTTAGAATTCCTCAAATTCTAGAAATCTCATCAGTGATGGAGTCACTGTTGCATATTTGTGAATGAGTTCTGTGCTGGTGCAGAAATGAAATGTGATATTTGAAGTGGCATGCACATTTTGCAATAATTCAGCAAATAGGTCTGCACAAGTACAGATATTGCATGTCTGGAAGTGAAGTTGGCATCAGTGCATGCCTTGCATTTTCCAGCCAAAGGGATGTTAGTTTAGACATTGCATGTTTAAAAATTGAACACAGACTATGGCATGTTTCAATTTTTAAAAAGCCATTTATTTATCAGGTATGCATGTCCAAAATTAGGGACCTATAATCATGCACAATTCTGTACTGTAATATGACCCAAATTACCCTGAAATTTAATAATCCATGGTATACTTGATTATAAAATTTAAAACTAAATAATATATCTGGATTTACCTATCAACACAGCAATGTATTCTAAATGCACCTATTAAGAAAGGAGTCAGCAGTTTTGGAGATACACTGTCACTCTCATTTGTAAAAAATCACACTAGGACCAAGCTGGGCTTGGTGTATATAGTAAGTAAATAAGACAATTATGAAAGTTTTCAAATATTATAATTCTTTTTAGCGTTAATGATGATAAAATGATAAAGCTTTTTTTTTTCTGAAAAAGAGCATCTTCTCTTTGAAGAGATTATATCAACTTTGCAGAATACTCAGACATGATTCTGCTTGGAGGTGGTAAATATAATTGTTCTCTTAAATCGCTATTGTAATGTATGTGCCATTCCATTAACTCCAACCTATGATGTAGCAATAATTTATTACTGTTTTCTTCCTTCTTTTTTTTTTTTTTTTTAATCTATGGCCTAGGCTTATTTAAAATATCAGGTCCCATTTTCAGGGTTTCCTGACCCTCAT
>CAUYRT010080441.1:0-51267 GCA_963574885.1 Lepilemur ruficaudatus | reverse complement strand
GATAAAGGCCATTCTCACTGGAGATAAGTGATATCTCATTGTGGTTTTGATTTGCATTTCCCTGATGATTAGAGATGTTGAGCATTTTTTCATATGTTTCTTGGCCATTATTCTGTCTTCTTTTGAAAAGTTTCTGTTCATTTCCTTTGCCCACTTTTTGATAGGGTTGTTTGATTTTTTCTTGCTGATTTTCCTAAGTTCTAAATAGATTCTAGTTATCAGCCCCTTATCAGATGTGTAGCATGCAAAAATTTTCCAGAGTGGGAGAAAATATTTGCAAACTATATATCCAATAAAGGGCTAATGTCCAGAATCTACAAAGAACTCAAACAAATCAACAAGAAAAAAATAAACCTCCCTATTAAAAAGTAGGCAAAAGACGTGAACAGAAGCTTTTCAAAAGAAGATAGGCAAATGGCCAGCAAATATATAAAAAAAAAATGCTCAATGTCACTAATCATCAGGAAAATGGAAATTAAAAGTACAATGAGATATCACCTTACCCCTGTGAAAATGGCTCTCATTAAAAAGTCCAAAAACAATAGATGCTGGAATGGATGCAAAGAGATAGGAATGCTTATACACTCTTAGTGGTACTGCAGATTAGTACAATCTCTATGTAAAACAATATGGAGATTTCTCAAAGAGCTAAAAGTAGACCTACCATTTAATCCAGCCATCCCACTTCTGGGTATCTACCCAAAGGAAAAGAAGTCATTTTATCAAAAAGATACTTGCACTTGAATGTTTATGGCAGCACAATTCACAGTTGCAAAGATGTGGAATCAACCTAGGTGCCCCTCAATTCATGAATGGATAAAGAAAATGTGGTATATATACACCATGGAGTACTAGTCAGCCATCAAAAGGAATGAATTAATATCTTTTGCTGCAATTGTGATGGAACTTGAGACTGTCATCCAAGTGAACTATCTGAAGAATGGAGAAACAAACACCACATGTACTCTCTAATAATTTGGAACTAATAAATGGACACATGGGCACAAAATGAGGCAAAAATTGTTGAAAATCAAGAAGGGGGAGGTGAGGGGTAAAAACCTACCTAACAGGTACAATGAACACTATTTGGGTGATGGGCACACTTATAGTCCTGACTAAAGCAATATCATCAAAAGAATAAAATAATTAGGAATTAACTTAACCAAGGAGGTGAAAAACTTGTACAACAAAAATATAAAACATTGTTGAAGGAAATTAAAGACATAAATTAAGTAGAAACATATCCCATTTTCATGGATTAGAAAATTTAATATTGTTAACATGTCAATATTACCCAAATGATGTACAGATTCAGTGCAATCCCAATCAAAATCCCTGTGACTTTATTTGCAGAAATAGAAAGCCCATCTTAAAGTTCATGAGGAATCTCAAGAAACCCCAAATAGCCAAGATAATTTTGAAAAAGAAGAGCAAAGATGGAGTACTCACATGTCCTGCTTTCAAAATATACTACAAAGCTACAGTAATCAAAGCAGATAATCAACTGATTTTTGACAAGGATGCCAAGACCAGTCAGTGGGAAAAGGACAGTATTTTTAACAAATGGTGCTGGGAAAACTGAATAGCCACATGCAAAAGAATGGTGAATAGACAAATTGGACTTCATGAAAATTGAAAAAAAAATGTACATCAAAATACAACATCAACAATTAAGAGGCAACCCACAAAATGAGAGAAAATATTTGCAAATTGTATCTCTGATGAAGGATTATTATCCAGAATATATGGAAAACTCCTAAAACTCAACAATAGAAAACAAACAACCTGATTCAAAAATGGGCAAAGGACTTGAATGGACATTTATTAAAAGAAGATACACAAGTAAAAAATAAGCACATGAGAAGATGATCAACATCACTAATCATTAGGAAAATGCAAATCAAAACTACAATGAGATGTCACTTTATATCCATTACGGTGGCTACTATCAAAAAACCCAGAAAATAAGTGTTGGTGAGCATATGGAGAAATTGGAACCCTTGTGCACTGTTGATGGGAACCTAAAATGGTACGGCTGCTATGGAAAACAGTATGGCAGTTCCCCCCCGCCCCCGAGTTAAAAATAGTGTTACCATATGATACAGCAAGTTCCTTTCTGGGTATTTACCCAAAAGACTTGAAAGCCGGGTCTTGAAGGTGTTATATCCATGTTCACAGCAGCATTATTCACAATAGTTAAAACATGGAAGCAACCCAAATGTCCATCCATGGATGAAGAGGTAAGCAAAATGCAGTATTTACTACGTACGATGAAATGTTACTCAGCCTTAAAAGGGAAGGAAATTCTGATATATATTACAACATGGACGAACACTTAGAACATTAGGCTACATGAAATAAGCCAGTCACAAAAAGGCAAATACCATATGTTTCCATTTATCCAAGATACTTAGAGTAGTCAAAATCATAAAGACACAAAATAGAATGGTGGTTTACGGGGCGTGGGGCAGAGGGGAATAGGGAGTTATTGTTTAAAGGGTACAGGGCTTCCGTTTTCCAAAATGAAAAGAGTTATAGAAATGGATGGTGGTGATGATAGCACAATCTTATGATTGTTTTATAATAATATCACTGAACTGTACATTTAAAAATGGCTTAAGATGATAAATCTTGTGTGTATTTTACCACAATAAAAAACATTGCAGGAGCATCGGGTGGGGGAAAGGCATGCACAGGCCTCCTGCTAGGAGGTGAATCCAGAGGAATTTCGAATGGTCCAGGGCTCATGGGATTCTCTGCTTGGGGAGACTCGGGAAAAAATCTTAGTATTATATTTTTAAAATCTGGAACCAAGGCTCATGAGCCAGTGAGCAGGGATTCTATTTGTATTCCCAACAGTGCCTACCCCACTGTTTTGCTCATAATGGTAAGTCAGTAGCTATTTATTGATTAAAGATATATCTTTTTGCTCTGCAAACTAGAAGAGTGGATTGCAATTCTGACATTGTGGAGAAACTACGAGGATATGCTGTAAACCACTGAGCCTCTAGTCTGGGAAAGAAAATAGCAATTAGACTAGAGGGGCTATTTGGAAACAATAACTATTTAAATTATTTCGGCTGAGGATCAGATGGATCAATGCCAAATGGACTGGAGTTCTAGTTATCATGGAAAGAACTGTGGGCTGAATTCCAGCATGAGAAGAAATGAGGTTGTTTGGAAAAAAACATGAAAAACTAAACAAGTTGGTAGCTAAAACACAAGCAAAATATGCTGCTTTTGCTACATAAGAGGTTTTGCTGAGAATTTTTGTTTTGGTTTTTAAAATTCCTATTCACATAATAAATATTCATGTTTATTTTGAGTGGTATGGATAACATGGGGAGTGTTTATTTGGTAGTCAAGTTATATAGTTGAATCCAAGACATCTCCTTAAAATCTAAATGCCCAGTTTAGCATTTTCCATAGATAGTTAATATTCTTAGTTGTAACATACTTAAGTTTTATGAATACCAAAACTGCAAGGTTTCCTGCGGATAGGAGAATCCACTTGTATGGTGGGTATTATAGATCTCCAACAGGTGATCATTTATTCTCCCTTTGAAACTTTCAAACATTCTTTAATCACCATGTGTGAGTTCCATATACTCACCCATAGGACTTTCTCAATAGTGGGATTACATCTCTGGGATACAAAAACCAACACAAAAGCTGCAGCATGAGAAGGCCAAAAATCAAATGGAAAAATAGTGATAAGAAAAATACTAAGAATTCCACTTTAAAAGCAAAACAATGATTGCATTTAATTGAATATAACTTTCAAGTCATTATCTCTTCCCCGAACTATTGCAGTAGTCTTTTTTACTGGTCTATCTGCTTCCCGTTTCCACGCATTCCAACATCTCACACACTACTCACATATTATCTTTCTGAAGTTCAACTCTGATCATGTCATTCCTCAGCTCATAAACCTTCAACGACTCTTCATTCTCTGAACAATGAAGTACAAACTTCAGCCTGGCATTCAATCCCCAATCTAGCTTTCCAACTCTGTCTTTCATTTTATGACCCTTATAATCCAATTCCTTTATGGCCCTTATAGTCCAATCAGCTGGAACCACTCCTGTTTTATGTGTATACTCTGGATATTCCTACTTCCAAGTACTCAGTCCCCTTGTTTCCAACACTGGAAGTTTCTGTATACTTAAGTCCTACCCAACTTTACAAGCCTAGTCCACATACCACCTGTTATGGACTGAATTGTACCTCTCCGAATTTCAAATCTTGAAGCCCTGACTTCCAATGTGACTATATTTCAAGATAGGGGCCCTTAGAGACATAATTAAAGTTTAATGAGGTCATAGGGTTGGGCTCTAATCCAACAGAACTGCTGTCTTTATATGAAAAAGAAGAGAGACCAGAAATCTCTCTGTATGCACACCGAGGGGAGGTTGTGTAAGGACACAGCAAGAAAGCGGCCGTCTACAAGCCAGGAAGAGAGGCCTCAGCAGAAACCAACCCTGACTGTGCCCTGATCTTTGACTTCCAGCCTCCAGCACTGTGAGGAAAGAAATTTCTGTTGTTTAAGCCACCCAGTGTGTGGTATTTTGTTATAGCATCCAAGAAAACTAATACACCACCTCCTCCGCAAGTCTTCCCTGATCATCACGATTTCCCCTTCCTCTGTTCTCATGGCACTTTGTTTATATCTATATAGTAGCACTTATCACGTCCTAGGATTGATTGCAATAATTTAGTATATCATTTAATATTAGGCTTGGCCTACATATGACAAATCTTCATTGTTAGCTAACGTCAAAGCAGTTGCAATGTGTGCAATTTAGGTGTTGTGTTTAGACGTCTTGCTCGAAAGGAGCCAGTCTTGTTCTATCTTTTATCTAGCCTAGCACTTTCATCCAGAAGGTCACCTGATTGTTCAAGCTCAAGTCACGTGTGTTCCGGGAAACAGGAAGGAGGAAATGAGAAGGGAAGGGGCAAAAGGACCCACCTTTCAACTGAGTTACCTCCCCTTAGAAAGCCTTTTCAGAAATCCCAAACAGCACTTCTGCTTTCATTTCACTAACAAGAATCTAATTATATGTAACACCTAATTGCAAGAGGTGTGTAGCCATTTGGTCGGATGCTAAAAAGAGATATTTATTGGTAAATAGCAGTTTCTTCCATGTTCATGCTATTTTCTTAATCACCTCTAGAAGACTATTAAGTTCCTTAAGAGCATGTTAATTGTATTTGTGCATCTTGAATAGTATGTAGCACTGAGTTTTGCACATATAGGAAACTTAAAAATATTTATCAAAGAAACTGATCAGTGTTAAAGCACTTGAACTATACACGACAGCCACATGGGTAGAGCTTACCCATTTCCTGCTACCTACTCAGCTTTGTGGGCATCCTAAGTATCTTCTGATAATAACGCTGTCATTATGATATAAGGTTGTATTTTATGTTGAATTTTCTAAAGATTAGGGTTTTCACTCATTGCTTGTAAGGGTAAAATAGTCTATTTGTTTAAACTTTTCCACAGGCAGAAAATTCTTGCTGTGGCTAGTAACTTTTATTCCCTCTACCTCACAAAGGATCGTAAGACCAGAATATTTTTTTAAACGAAGAAAATAACTTGGATGTATTTCCAGGAGAGCAAATATTAATACATTTCTATTATAAGTTTGATGAATTTTGCAACATCAGACAATCAGGTCTCCATATTCTCCCAGGGACAGTGGTGACATGGAGTGGGCATGATGCTATTTTCTTTTTTTTTTTAATGGCTTAAAAAGCCCTCTACTTTTGGGATGATGTTGAGTGCAGAGTACTTGCATTGTTCCAGATTTTCTTCTATAAACTCTTCTCCTACATTTTGTTTTCATTTTCTTCACTCTGCTCCCTCTTACTCTAAACCAGCATTTCAAAATCATATGACATAATGAAGTATACATGAAATTGGCATTCGTGATGGGGTAGAGCTATGGGAGGGGTTAATTTCCACTCTCCCAATCCTTGCTTCTATGTCCCAGCTTGCAGAGGTACAGGGGACCTACAATTGCAAACAGCAGAGGTGCAGTTCAGAAATGGAATTAGGTGACTATTGTTTGCTACTTCCTTTCCTTCGGTTTCATAGTTGGACTGAGCCAGTGGAAGGTTGCTTAAATTGTTATGCCAGTGGGAAAATATTAAGGCTCCCTTTAGATTCTTCTAACTCTCACTCCTCAATCTATTGGACTTTTCTCTACTAAAGGCACCCCTGAAACACAACACAATCTCTCTGGCCTTGCTCTGAACTCCACTGTGCCTTTCTCCTGTGAGCATAATTAACACAGAAGTATTCATACCTAGCAAGGGATCTTTGCCAGGTCTAGCAGAAACACCTAGAGAAATGGAAGCATATCAGTTTGTTTATCCCAATTCGTCCTTTCTCCAACATATCCAATCAGGTCTATGGCAAATAACAGATGTTGTTAATAGCTTAGTAAGAGCCACTATTATGCCCATTTTCCCAAGAGTGCAACTGAAGGATTTTCTGTGAATATGGTAACAAGTGACAAATTGTTCACGTCTATTTTCATGAAATGTTTTGACTGCTGAAGTTGTTCTATAGCAGTTCATTAAAGGACCCATAAAATATGTAAGTTTACATTTTATAAAAAGATCATCAGGAATTTCTTGGCTGTTAGTATTCCTTGTGTTAAGCATCTGTTTTCTATTTTCTAAAGGCTTGCAGCAGTGGTTGTCCAATTGTGTATTAAAAATAGTTGATTTAAGCTGGATGAAAACGTTGTAATTTCTTATTAAAGATTAGTAACCCACCAATGAAGCTTCCTTCGAAGGCAACCAGCAATGTGTATGTAGCACATCTGGTTTCAGAATATTAAAAAATGATAAACACTCACCGATACAATCCATCTGTTCTATCTACATAATTGCCTTATTTTTAAAACTAGGACATGCACTGAGCTTGACATTACACAAAGCTGAAGAATTTTGCTTTTCAATATCTGGGCAGCAATGAATAATTGAGGTCAATTTTGGAGGAATGTCATGTTTATTATTGCATATGTAGGTACTCTGGAAAACTGGTTAAAACCTAATTCCAACATAAAGTGGGCTGTCCTTGACTTGAAATTGTGGGAAAATCAAAATGGATAGAATATAAAAAATCAGAGACTGATATTTTTAATTGATGAGTGTCAAGAGGTCAATAAAAACTAATTTAACACTGTTAATAGCAGCTAGCATTGATTGAATAGTGCTTTATTTGTGCCAGGCACTACGCCAAGCACTTTACATGCATTATCTCATTTAGTCCTCATAACAACCTCTACTAATGCCGTTTTTGAAATGAAAATTGAAGCTCAGACAGTTAGGTAGTTTATGCAAGACCACACAGCTAGTATATGGTTCAGCCATGATTCATATTTGGGCAGTATGACCTCAGTACCCATTCTTTTACATTCTCAGTATATGGCACACAAAATACCTTTTTAAATAATTCCAGCCTTCTTAGAGTTGATAGTTCTTTCCTGAAAGCCAGCTCTCTCAAATATTAAGAACTGCTGCTCTCCAACATGCCCCTCATCCCTAAATTCATTATATGATAACATAAATAGTGATAATAACACTTGCTAGTGCTTCCTGTGTTTCAGATATTTTTCTAAGCTCCTCACAAATTAACTCATTTAATCCTCATAACCCTATAAGATAATTACAATTGTTACACCCTCCCCCCTTTTCATAGGAGAAAAATGAGGCGTAAGAGTTAAATAATTTGCTCAGGTTATACAACAAATAGGAAGTGAAGGTCCTAATATTTGAACTCAGGAACTCTGGCTCCAAATCAATACCTGAAATCATTTAATATATACCACCCATTTTTCCAGGAGCCAGCTAAGTGGTGGATATACAGCAATGAATAAAACATGGTCAATTTTTCCAATTAGGATGTTTTCATGGTACATTCATGTTGTAGCACATATAAAAACTGCAGTCTTTTTTATGGCCAAGTAATACTGCATTGTATGGATATACCACATTTTGTTTATCCATACAAGTGCTCATCTGTTGATGAACACTTAAGCTGTTTTCATCTTTTCAGCTATTGTGAATAATGCTGATATGAACAATGGTATATGAGTATCTGTTTGAGTCCCTGTTTTCAATTCTTTTGGATATATACCTGAGAGTGGAATTGCTGTGTTGTAGAGTTAAAATAGCAAATTTTATGTGTTTGTATATATATATAGATAGATAGATACACATACATATATTTTTAACACAACAGAATAATAATGTAAAGAAAAGAAAAACCATGGTCCATGTCTTTGGGGGACTTACACTGTAGTACAAGATGACAGAAATTTAGTCCAGTAGAAAAAATATGATATGTGCTATATTGGCAGTGTGTGCAAGGTGCTAGGAGAACTAGAATATGCTCGGTATTGCTTAGTGTGGGATGTAGGGATTTAGGAAAGACTTAAATGATATTTGGACAAATTCTTAAAGGATGAGGAGATAGTCTTAAGGATGAAGGTGGTGGCCAACAGGATTGGGGGTCAAGATGGGGCAGGTGGGTGGAGAAATTATTTCAAGCAGAGGAAATTCATGAACAAAGGCTTGAAAATGTGTCAAAGTGCAATGTGGTGATTAATTTTACATGTCAATTTGATTGGGCCACAGGGTGCCCAGGTATTTGGTCAAACATTGTTCTAGTTATATCTGTAAGGGTATTTTAGACGCAATTAACTAAAATTGCATGGACTGATGGACTGTTCTCTAGGGAGGGTAAAACAGATTGCCCTCCCTAATGTGTGTGGTCCTCATCCAATCAGTTGAAGACCTGAATAGAACAAAAATGCTGATCTTACTGCAAGAGGAAACGCCTCTTGCTTGATCTGGAACATCAGTCTTTTCTTGCCTTCAAACTCAAACCAAAACATTGGTTCTTCTTGGGTCTTGAGCTTGCTGGCCTTTAGACTGGCACTTATACCATCAGCTCTCGAGGGTCTCAGGCCTTTGTTCTTGGGCTAGAACTAAACCATTAGCTTTCCTGGGTCTCCAGCTTGCCAACTGCAGATCTTGAGACTTCTCAAGCTTTGTAATCATGCCAACTCCTTATAATAAATCCTTTTCTCTCTCTCATATACATGTACCCTGAAATATATTTTATATCTATTATATATATTATATATATCTATATATATTTTTTTCACCCTGTTGGTTCTATTTCTCTAGAGAACACCGATACACTGACACATTGTAATTTGCCATAGCTGTGTGTGAAGGCTGTGAGTAAAGGGGATAGGGTATGCTTTTCATAGTTTCTACAGTTAGAAACTTCATACTTCCCTTTGACAATTCTTTCTTCTTTACCTATTATCTCGTTCCAAATTCTGTTGACTCAACTTCACAATGATATCTTCAATGTTGACTCCTTATTTGGCATCCAATGCCCTCTGGCATTTAACTTAGTCTTAGCTTTCATCTCCCTCTTCACACCTGTGCATAATCCTTGGCTATGTCTCGCATGTCCTATCACACGCATTTCCCTCCTTTGGTCTGTTTGCTTGTGCTGCTTCCTCAGCCAGAGATGCCCTTTCCTCATCTCTATCTGACTATACCAAATTCATGCTTAAAGGTTTATGAAGCAATGCTAGCTCGTAAGGGTGGAGAGTTCTATCTGCTTTATTTGTTCACTGTTGTATCCTCAGTGTCTAGGATGGGGACTGGGACATATGAGAGAGAGAGAGAGAGAGAGAGAGAGAGAGAGAGAGAGAGAGAGAGAGAGAGAGAGAGAGAGAGAAGGAAAGACAAGACACGAAAGGCAATGAACTGATAGCATTCAGGACCTAGAATGAGTTGTCAGAGCATTTCAGCTCCACCTCTACCCCTCCGAGTTCGGTAACATGAGCTCAAATTCATTTGGGTTTATGTCTATCTATAGAGGTTTAGCCATTAAAAATATCAAAAGAGATTTGTTACCAAAAAATTGGTCACAAGGATGAAAGTCTAACATTCCCTGCTGCCCCATGGTCCTCCCGTCCTTGAGTGTATATGAACACTAAAGTTCTCCTGTAATCACAGAGCCACTTTGAGACTCGGAGAACATCTTATCTCTGGATGCATTGGGGCGGAAAAGGATGTTCACTAAAAGCTAAAAGAAACACTTTATAGAAAATTTATGAACCAACTAGTCTTAAGATAGCACGCTGTCTTTCCATTTGAAATGAAGGCAATGCCTTGGCTCGCCATGTTCTGCGTCTAAAATGATGTTTCACACTTATCAGAAAACAAGTCTCATTATCACATTGCTTGTTATGTTTGATTTCTCCATACTATTAAGAAGAAACAAGAATTAGTCTCATCACTTAGGACTTCTGCAATTTTGTTTTCTTTGCATAATAAAACTACTTTACTATTTAAAAAGAATAGTATGAGTAAATATTTTCCTTTGGTTTTTACACAGAAAAAATTTGACCAAGCTCCCTTTCAGATTTAATATGTGTGAATATAAGTTAGGATTATTAGGAGTAAAATCTGCTATTGCTTTCTGTGTACTGTCTGTGAACTCGCATTTGTCATGAGAGTCAACCCTTTGGTACAGAGCATCCTATTCTTTCTTTCATTAATTAAAATGCATTTGTCTTCTTTAAAATGAACAAAAAAAAGAAGTTAGGATTATTATAGATCTGGATTCCTGTTTTTATGTCTTTATTGCCCAACAAGTAGCTTGATGAATTCTCTTCTAACCAGTGAAAATCTCCAATTTAGAATAAGTTTTAAAATATATTTAATGAAGAGAATTCTTCCAGGTGAGCATGTGTGCATGATTCATCCCTACATACCCTGTTTACAAAATACACCTTCTAAAAATATATTCTGGCAGCCCATAAATAAGGGACCTATTTAAAAATTACATTTGTATTGAAGCCATTCCTCAGGTTAAAAGATAAAAGGGCAAAAAACAAACTGGTCCTGTGATAACATAGAGAGAGTATTGAGCATTATTCCTTTGGCTGCAATTAGACTTTGGTATGAATAATCCAAGATTCTCCTTTATCTTAGTCTCATGTTAGTGATACAAGCTACAGTGTGCCCTAAGGAATTATTTCCTTCCTGGTATTACAGATAAACAGTAAAACAATATGAGATATATTGTCTAAGTTACTTTTAAATTTGACTTTGGAACCTAAGATCTTACTAGTTTGTCTCACTGGGAGAAACATCCTCCTTAATTACAGTGTCTTTAATAGCAGAGAAGATTTCCTTGCCCTTAGTGTTTTTTTTTCTCCTTTCAGAGTGTAGTAAAGAGTTTTCACATATTTTACTTACTCTAAGGGCCAAGCATCCTTATTAAGTCTTCCAGGAGGGAAACAGACAGAGAGAGACAAGTCACCCTGGACCTGGACCTTGAAGACCACACTGGCTGAAGCCGGGCGCTGGGGTACAGGCATCCTAGTTCCCAGCTCATAGTTCTTACTCATTTCTATGTTGCCTTCCTCTTTTTAAAGAACACTTCCAAATACATATACAAAGCTCCCTCGAGTTTTTTTTCCTAGGTGGAAATATACCATTTTTCCCAAATAGTAGTTTGATAGCAGGAAATGTTAAGGCTTTTGATAAAGAAAAAAACATGTTTGTTATAGATTTCCCTCACTATATGTTTGCTTATGGAGTATAATGCAAAAATTTCTCTGTAATGACCTGCTAAGGTATCAGATCTTGGAGCCAGTGAAAATATAAATTCATTAGAATATATGTTAGGAATATTCATTTTTCCCAAGCTCAGAAGAGAAACAACAGCATTTTTGCTGCTGCTCCTTATCTGTTACTACTCTTAGTATAAAATTGTGCAGCCCTGCTACTTTTTACATCATTCATTTTCAAAGTCCAAGCTCTAGAAGCTATGTAACTATAGTTCAAAGTATAACACAAAGGCCCTGGTCATTCCACAGTAGATACAGGGATTGATTGTCCTAAAGGATCCTGAATGAATTTCATGTGCAGGAACAAAAATAGGGTAGATCAGATGGAGTCTAACTAGCAAGTCCGTCAAAGCAAGGACAGAATTTCCTCCTTTATAGCAGAATAGATGCTTAATAAATAATTATTAGATGGAAGGTTGAGTGAATGAAATGAATAAACAAATAGATTATATAATAGATATACTGAGAAAACACCAACTTCTAGGAAGTTGATTACTATGGGTACTGTGAACTAATGGGTGGTAATTTCTAGTTTCATTTAGAGAATCATAGAACTTAGAACAGTGCAGGCAGCCTTTCTCAAGAAAATGTAGGGCCTCCTGCGTGTGATGCAAAATGTATACTTAGAATTGACCAAGACGGGAATACAACATACCAAATGTGATTTTAGGTCTTCTCTACACAAAAAATTATAACGTATAAATGGCTGGCCATTTGGTTTGTGTTGTTTGGATGTTCTCCTCCCTGAAAGAAACAGAGAGCATCCTGATAACTTGTTCAGCATTTTGGGCTTATGAGAATATATAATCCACATGCGTTGCTGAGAAACTGTATTTACTGAAATGGGAAGAAAAAATTCCATGGGAAAATATAAATTTTTTTTAATGTCGCTGCAGGACTTTTCACTGATGTTTTAGCTACAGATTAAAAAAAAAATAACAACAACAACGCTACAAGAGAAAAGCTGAGGTTAGATCCAGGATAAAATGAGTCATGTTTTAATGACTAAACGGAACCTTCAGATTATGGAAACACAAGTGCATTTATGTCAAGATTTGTGTACTGGGTGGACTACACTAGACGATCCCTGTCTTGATAGGCCTTTTTTTACAAACCAATTTTGGTTTTCCTTTTACTACCGCAATTGTTATTCTTGTAAAATGATCTTTGAAAAGTAGCATTTTCCTTGTCTTTGTAACCTCACATTAAGAAAACACCCATATTTCTTCTTTAGTTATCACAGAGGAAGACTGCCTCCCAACTTTAAAGAGAACAAAGTTATAGTCTTCTGAACACATGGGTGGTAATTTGAACTTGACCTAACAAAGTCAAACTTACAAGTAGCCTAACTTCCAGAGATAGAATGCTCACTCTAAAGATAGAAAGGCTATTTTATTGCTGTAACTTCGAGGATGGCATATATTTTTTAAAATATCTCTGAAAGGTGAATCAAAGACCATCATTAAGGCCAATCTCGACTACAACTTTCTTATTTTCTATCCATTACACAAGAGTTAAACAAAATGTTTGAATGGGACATTTAATAACAAAAGACATTTATGATGTTTACTTAATGTTTTGGACCATTAAGCATCAATGACATGAGTTATTGTATGTAATATCTGGCCAAAAATCTTTTGACCAGGCTACGTTTTACTACTCTTGGAGCTGCCAGCATCCCAATTTGAAAAAAAGCCTGTGGTCGAATCCTAGTTTTCTCAGAGGACTTTGGATTTGAAAGTATCTCATGTTGCCAGAAAGTACCTTTTGAAGTTTACATTAAAATGGATATTTATTTATTTTTTCCCTATAACAATGACAGTGGTTGAGATAAACTGTTTAATTCTAAATAGAAAACACATCTGCTGTGTCTGCATTGTTTGTGGTTGCTGGAGGGGTGACAATTTAAACCAAGTAGCACACATGACATTTTAAGTGAGATGTTGTGTGAGGGCTCACAGCTGTTGACAGTGTCCTCTTCTGCTCAGCTGCTAGCAGGGCCAGAGGAGCCAAAGCCCCCATTAGTGAGCCCACTGAGGACAGACATCTTCTGCTTTCCTTCATTCTCAGAGTGAGACACTGACAAAGGAGGACCTAAAACCTGATACCTTTCCTAGTCACACTAGGAATATAACTAGGTAATATTAATTCGTAAAAAGAAATTTAGCATATTTTTTCCAAACCTGTTCTCCACTCCAAATCATATTGGCCTCTGTTTAGGAATGTATAGAGTATATGAACTTAAAAGTTTCAAGAATTTCTTCATGTAGTCTCTCGTATTTCTTGTTACATTTATGCCTATATGATTTTCATTTTTGTTGCCATTTTGAATGGGATCTTGTTTATCATTATACTTCATAGCTGTCTATTGCTCGTATGAAGAATAGTTAATGATTTTTACATTAGTACTAAAACCAGGAGCCTTACTGGTTTTGTTATTGCTTCTAATAGTTTTTCAGTTCATATTCTACTATGATTTATGATAATGTTGCTTCCTCTGCTGTAATTATTATGATCTTTAGTTCTCTTGTTTAAGTCAATTATCTAACACTTGCAAAACAATATTAAATATTAGCCGGGCATGGTGGCATGCACCTGTAGTCCCAGCTACTGGGTGGGCTGAGGCAGGGGGATCACTTGAGCCCAGGAGTTTGAGGTTGCAATGAGCTATGATGAGGCTACTGCACACTAGCCCAGGTGACAGAGTGAGACCCTGTCTCAAAAAAAAAAAAATTAAATTATGATGGCAAAAGTGGGCATATTTATCTTTTTCCTGACTTAGTAGAAATTTTCTCCTAGGGTTTTACCATTAAGCCTGATGCTACTTTTGTTTCCATTGACTATTTTTCCCATTTAATCTATAAAAATTTTAGTATGTATCATTTAGTATGTAAAAGGTAAGGATATTTTAAAAAGCTCTAACTATAATAAAAATAATCACATTTAATAATAAAATAATAATTTCTTAATATTATCAACTATTCAGTCAATAATCAGATTCCAATTGTCTTATAAATGTTATAACTCAAAAATCAGTATACAAAAAGATCCACACAATTACTATTACTCAATATTTCTTATAATCTATAATCTCTTTTAATCTATATGTCTCCCCTTCCCAACTTTCTCTCTTTATTTTCTTATATTGAAATTTTATATTGAATAAATTAGATTATTTGTCCTGTAAATTTCACATAGTCCCTGGTGTCATTAACGTGTTCCCCGGTGATCTATGGCTTCTGCATATTGGTAGTTTGATTTAAAGGCTTGATCAGATTAAGGCTCATTTATTTATTTGTTTATTTAGTTTCTTATGGTTGTTGTGTGTTCTTCTCTCAAGAAGAACATAACATCTGGTTGGATTTCTTTTTTATGATCAGTGCCTAGATATATTAGTGTATCAGTAATGATAAAATGATGATTTTCTAATTCTATCATTACTTCCTGTATGGACTGAATGTTTATGCCCCCCAAGTTCATACGATGAAATCCTACTTCCTAATATGATGAGATTAATAGGTGGGGTCTTTGAGAGATAATCAGGATTAGATGAGGTTTTGAGGATGGAACCTTTGTGAATGAGATTAGTGTCCTTAAAAGAGTCCCAAGACAGCTTGCGTCCTTCTTTTTACCATGTGAAGTCACAGCAAGAGGATGGCCATCTATGAGCCAGGAAGTGGGTCCTTACCAGACACCAAACTTGCTGGTGCTTTGATCTTGGACTTCCCAGCCTCCAGAACTGTGAGAAATAAATTTATATTGTTTATAAGCCAGCCACTCTATGCTATTCTGTTATGGCAGCCCAAATAAACTAAAACATTTCTTCATTTAGTAGCTAGAGATTTGCTATAAGGATATATCTTTTAAAATTACAAGGTAAATCACAGGCTCTTCCTCAAGACAATTACAACTCATTGACATGCAGCAGAAGTGTTTTATGTGTGTTTCCTATTTCATCGCACAGAATATTAAAACGATGTGGACTCTAAGGATAAAATATAACGCAGTTAATCATTTTTTCTACTTTATCAAAGAAGTTTTTAAGTGAAATTATTAACAGCATTTTTGCAAACTGTTTGTGCTTAGTGTTTTAAAAAAAAACGCAATGACCATTATCACTGTTTGTTAGCATTGACTTGATTCCTGCTAAAGTTTCAAAGTTTTACCCACCTTTGCTTTAGCAACATCAGAGGCAATGTCAACACAGTAAAAAAGTTAATATTATCTTAGTGTTATTATGATCATAGTTTTGATCTGTGGATTCTCTGAAATGTCTTGGGAACTCTCAGGAGTCTCAGACCACCCTCTCAAAATCACTGCACCAGACTCAAGGTTTTACTTCCAGGAGTATCTGTTTTTCTTGCACCAGCCCCATCTCCACCAGCTGAGCTGAAAAGTCAACTTTCAGGGCCACTCAATGCAAAGCAGCTACCCCATCAATATCACATCATCATATTTTAATTCTCTGTGTAGTGCTTATCACTAGCTCATGATTTTACTGATATTTAGACTTTTTCTTTGTTTTTTCTCTCCTTTCACAAGGATATAAACTATCTGAGAAATGAGGGTTTTTTTTCCCTGACTTATTCATATTTGCTTAGCATCTACCTAGAAAAATTCCTGGTACATAGTAGGCATTTAAAAATATTTGGTGAGTGAACCAATAGAAATGTTTGTATTTACATAGAAAATTTATATAGATGATTATACCAGGAGTAGGGCTCACTTATGGGGAATGGGACCAGGATGTCAGGCGCCTAATGGCACAGGGTTTTGCTGGTGAGGAGCAGTGGACTCGGAATAGCTGGTGACCAGGTTTTATGTTCAAAAGACGCTCTTACTGCTAACTATGGTTCTTATTTGGCCAACCGTCTCCTCTTGTCTTTTCAGATTTCTTTGGCCTTTTCATTTCATGTTTCTATCTACTCATATTTAACATACTATATTATTTCTACCCATGCCTATGCTAAAGTTGATGTTGTAATATGACTCCAGAAACCAGAATGGCAGTAGCTGTCTCCACTGTCATCCTCTGCCCCTCTCTGAACGCCTCTCTTTATTGCACTCTGGTGTGTAGAACATGGATGCTCAATAACCCTCAATTTCAAATCCCTCATTCTACCCCTACCCTGAGAAAAAGTAATCATTATGGAATCCCATTTCCAAATTCTTTAGAAAGGCGGATTGGGAAGATTCCCTGGGTCACGTTGGGAAACACATCAATACCTGTGTCTAATTAACTGTAGCCAGAGGATTAGAGACATACACAAAAAAACATGGTTTTAGGATCCCACCCATGACTGCAGAGTTATTCTTAGAAAAAGGGATCAACAAGAGCTAGGCAGAGAGCCTACACTTCCTAGTTTATTTTGTCAATGTTTTTAATAGAAAAAAATCCTTATAATTACTTAAAACTCCAATGTTTAAATAAATTAATTTAAGTAAATCTGGGCAACTTATTATACATTATGCTTACTACATATAAAAAGCTGAGTAGGTTCCATTAATCCATCCTATAAAGAACATGGTCTTACTCGCTGCCCATTATAGATATACTTGGAGGTTAAGAGGGCACAAATGTCCCTTTATTCTTCCCTTGTGGTCTTTTTCAGTACATATGAAACTTTCTCTTTTGGGTATCTTTTTCTCCCTATTGGATTATCTATATTTTTTCTATTTCCTTTTTACTCAGGATCCAAACTCCATCCTGCCATAAGCCTCTGCATCCAGTGGGCACATCCTCTCTATGGCTTCATAAATGTCAGTACTCACAGGTTCTATTGTTCTGGATCCTTACTTTTTTTTTTTTTTTAAGAAAGTAGCACATGTAAGACAAAGAATTCACTTTCTTCTGCTGATATTGATTGTCTCTTAGAAGCTCACTATATTATTTCTCAAGGATCCCTCTGGAACTGCAGGAGTCGCTGAGAAGGACAATAAGAGTAAACCATGTGATCACAGTGATTTACAAAAGCTAGTGCACAATTTTCATCCTAAAACATAGACAGAAAAGATACAAACAATAGCTTCTGCATCTTGCCCTCATATTCCCATTACCTTATTTTAAAAAATACAAAATCTTTGACTAGGGAATGTTTTAATTTGATTACCATTCTCATTAATTTGTTTTTAACCAAAATATCTACAAGCCTGTGAGATCAGTAGAGTGTAGTTGAATAAGCATTGGACTATATGTTACGGTTCTACATCTGGAACTCGTTACTAAGTTAAAATATCTAGGAAAATTCTCTCTGAGCCTCAGTTCACTTTTTTACTTTTCTGTACTATGTCCCTAATAATATCTGCCCTACTTATTTTGCAAGGATACCATATCATCAACAAATTTTATGATAAAATTCTCTGTAATTTATAAAATGTACCATACAATGTTCCCTAAAATTTGCCCCCATTCACTCTATTTTGTAATGCCCAACAGTAGGTTGTTCTCAGCTCAGTTACTAATTAATTACTAATCTAATGGCCTATGATCCCCAAACCTTTCAACGAAGCAATAGATTTAATTATTACATTCAAGCACTTACAGTCTTCCTAATGATAAGATACATGTTCAGCTAAGATATTCCTTTCATGATTCATAAAACATGAATGAATATTTTTCTTAAGTTCCTCTCATGATTGGGGGCAATATGTCTTTACCAAAAAGCATGCGGCCTTCAATATCTCTTCACTAGAAGGTCTAATGTCATATCAGAGAATAAACCATAGCTGATGAGAAACACTACTGTAAACCCTGGAGTGAGCAAGATCTGATCAATGAAGGGTAAAACATAGCAGTTTATTTACAACAACCAAAAATATTTTTTGAATTTTACTTTGACAAAGGCCCTGTTGTAAAATATGGCATTGTCATGATGCTGTAAACAGAAACAATAAAGGAAAACACTGATAGGTGTGACCATGTACAGATCTAAACATCTCTATTAGTCAGAGTTCCCCAGAGAAATAGAATCGTTAGGATGTATTTCCATATAGATAAGGAAACTTACTATAAAGAATTGGCTCACATGATTATGAAGGCAAGCAAGTCCCATGATCTACAAGGTGATCTGGCAAGCTGGAGACCAGGAGACGCAATGGTTTAGTTCCATTCTAAAGACCAGCAGACCCAACATCCGGGAAGAGCCAATGTTTCAGTTCAAAGGCAATCAGGCAGGATGAATTCTCTATAACTTGGGTAAAGGTCAGCATTTTTGTTCTATTCAGGCCTTCAACTCTGATTGAATTCACACTAGGAAGGGCAATCTACTTCACTCAGTCTCCCAACTTAAAGGTTAATCTTAACCAAAAAAACATCCTCACACAAACACCCAGAACAATGTTTGACCAAATATCTGGGCACCCTGTGGCCCACTCAAGTTGACATGTAAAATTAACCATCACAAGATCTAAAACATCTGAAGGTGAAGGACAACTATAAACAAAATAGAAATGCAAAGGGTAAAATAAAAAAAACATGGCAATGTGTATAGCAGAAAGATATTATTAATACATAAAATGTATGCTGTATTAGTCAGGGTTTTCTGGAGAGGCAAAATCAAGAGAAGCATGGATATAGACATAGATATATATCTTAGATATAGATATATGAGGGAGGATTTATTATGGGAAGTGGTCATGTGATTATGGGGGCTGGGAAGTCCCAGGGTAGACTCTCTGTAAGCTGGAGACCCTGGGATGCTAGCAGCATGGCTCAGCTCAAGTCTAAAAGCTACAGAACCAAAGGCCAAATAGCCTGGACTTGCAGGCTATTTGGAGTTCCAAGGCCAAACAGCCTGGAATTTTGATGCCCAAGGGCAGGGGGAATAGAGTGTCCCAGCTCCAGGAGCCTGAGAAAGGAAATCCTTTTCTCTCCTTTTTGTTCTATCTGGTCCCCCACCCAATTGGATGGTGTCCACCCACATTGAGAGGGGATCTTCCCAACTTAGTCCACTGACTCACATGCCAATATTCTTTGGAAATATTTTCACAACCACACCCAGAAGTAATGTTTCACCAATTGTCTAGGTAATCCTTAATCCAATCAAGTTGACTCCTAAAATTAAACATCATATGTGCTTTCAAAATAAGAAAAAAAAGTACTAGAAAATGAGCATAGAATATTAGTCAAAAATTCACAAAATAAAAAATATGAATGATCAACAAATATTAGGTAAAAACCTTAGTGCCACTTAGCTAAGAAGAAAATACACATTGAAACAGAGTATTTGGAAATTGGTGATACCTATACTTCACAAATATATTGGAGAAATGGGCAGTCAGTCTCATTGTCTGTAGGAAACAACTTTTTAACAAGATTCCTGGGAAGTCATTTAGTAATATGCATTAATACCTTTAAGATGACAGTTCTAGGAATTTCTCTTAAGGCAATTAGTAAATATAGACTTAACAAATTAGATACAACACTGTTAAAGGACTATGGCATTATAATAAAAGTAAGAAATGGTGGTGGGGGAGTATTCAGGAATTGAGGACTGGGTAACTAATAAATAAACTATGTTTTATCCAGTTGATGGAATACTTAAGCAGAAATTTAGAATGAGGTTGATATGGAAAGCTGTTCACACTATATTACATAAAATGCATAGTTTTATCACATATGCATGTATGCATGTGTACGCACACACACGTGTGTGCTTATATCTGACAGGTTAGTTGCCAAAACCACAACTGTGTCTCTGTATAGGTGATGGCATTATAAGTACTTTAATTTTTATCTTTTTGCTTTGATAAATTCAATAAATATCTCTTACATTCTGGAATTTTTGTCATGTAAGAAATTTATAAAATAAGTTACCTTGTGATTTGATCTACATTACAGACACTTGATATTGTATACGAAATAGCCGACCTTTTTCAGTTCTCACTTTATATGTTAAAATTACAGAACATCCACATTTGTGTTACTGTAGACATTGGTCAAGTTATTAGTCGACATTTATTATGTGAGAACTGTGCACTTGACTCTAAACAGAACATAAAGATGTGGAGGGGGCTGAAGTTGAACAAGAAGCCCGAGGGAACTGTGGGGTGGATGGCTCTTTGGCAGAAGCTCTTCTAATGGGCTGGAATCAGTGGCATGTTTACTGCACGGACTCCCAACAAATGGATCTGCACATTCCCAAGGGGCCCCTTAGGTTTCAGTTGGCAAGTAGGAACAAAGAGACAAAAGTAGGTGGTGAGGGAACTTAAGGTCACTGCCTGTGTCCTCTTAAGAAAACTGGAATCAAGGTCCTATGCAACGTGAAAGCTGGTATAAGCTGCTAAAATGTTGACTAGAATGCTACAAACTACCTCAGAAGTAGCAAAAGAAGAGGCTTCTCTTGCCAGTGAAGTTTATGTTTTCTAGCAGAATGAAATCCTATCTTGGTCATGAGGTCCAGTCTAATTAGACATTTCTTCTTTCAGGGCTAGTGGAAAGTGCAGTGGTTGGAAACTAAAGCAAGAAATGAAGACTGAAGACTAGTCACAATCTGGGATCCCACACAAGTATGACAGGTATGTTCTTTTTTTTCCTGTTTCCAGTGGACGCCTATCCACATTCTTAATCTCTCTCTCCAGGTCCCTTTTGCTCTTTACACACAAGAAGACCAACAAGATCCTGTGACTCACATCAGCAGTTTACCAAAGTGTGGTCCCTGGTCCAGCATCATGGCACCACCTGGAAACTTTTGGGAAATACAAATTCTTAGGCCCCACCCCAAACATAGTTAGGATTTCTGGGGTTGCAGCCCAGCAATTTTTATTTTAACAAACCCTCCAGGTGATTCTGATGCACACTCTAGTTTACAAATCACTGGTTTAGATGATGAAACTTTCAAAGGTCTCTGGGTAAAAGTGAAAAAAAAAGTAGTAAATTGTAAAAATCTCAAATAAAGATATAACACATACCCCAAAATTGACTTAGTTTTTAAAATTTGTGGAGGCATTATTTCATTCCTGAGTTCAACATTTTTTTTAAATTAATAAGTATCATGTTTAATAAAAACAAATTTTACACTTATGTATGTGTGCACACACATCCCATATAACTGAAACTATTCAAAACTGTATAGGTATATAGTATATATACAGTTGATCCTTGAACAATGCAGGGGTTAAGGGCACTGACCCTCCCCCTGGCATAGTCGAAAATCCTATAACTTTTGATTCCCCAAAAACTTAACTACTAATTGCCTACGGCTGATCAGCAGCCTTACCAATAACATAAACAGTTCATTGACACATATTTTGTATATTGCACATATTAGATACTGTATTCTCACAATAAACTAAGCTAGAGAAATGAAAATGTTCTTAAGAGAATTATAAGGAAGAGAAAATACATTTACAGTACTGTACTGTATTTATGGATCCGGTAAGTTTACTTCATCTGTCTACAAGATGAATCCTTCGTCTGAAATGGCAACCACAGCTGTAGACCTCAGTCAAGAGGTCCTTATCAAACAATTCAATGTTTTCTTGTGGTATCACGACTTTCCTATGCTTCTTCTGAGAACTTCCAGCATCACCAGTGGTACTCCATATGGGTGTCCTGGTTGTTATTCAAGGTTTACAGTATTGCACTAAACACGATGAAAAATACACGTGGACCACGGGAGATCACTTTTTATTGCCATCCACAGTCTAAGAACTGCTCCCACGGAGTTGATGAGTGTCACATGGCAATTTAAGGGGATAATCACATTTGAGCTAACCTCAATAGCAATGGGAGGTGACTCTGAAATTATTACAGTAGTACAATATGTGCTATAGTTAATTTCATGCAGTCATGATTTAATACTGCCTCTTTACCTGTGTTTACATTTCTCTTGTCTAAAAATGGTACCATGTACAGTCTGTGTTTGTGTGTGTAAGTTTTGACAAATTTTAACTTTATACACACACACACACACACACACACACACATATATATATATATAAGGAGTTAGTTACTCTCTGCCTCCCCTTCCTCTCTTCACATTCTTGTTTGAATTCGCTCTAAAGCAGCTTTCATCCCAGCCACTCCCCCAAAACTGTGCTTCTCAGTTACCAACAACCTCCACATTCCCAACAAAACAGGGTTTTTCCCACCCCTAGATACTCAAACACTCATATTTGACATAGTTACTCTCTGTATCTTGAAATATTTTTTGTTAGGTGGCTTCTGCTCACTTTCTCTCAGTTTTTCTTCTACTTTAGTCACCATTCCTTCTTAGTCCCCTTTACTGGATCATTTTCGCCTTCCCCCAACCTCTAAGCACTGAGCCCAGAATTAATCTTTCAACCTCTTTTCCTCTCCATCTACTGCCAGAGCATGGCTCACAAAGCCGGCGCCATGGCTTTGAGTACAAAGATGAACACCAAATCCACATCTCTAGTCTTAACTAGAGATCATTAAAACACTGAATATTCTGATCATAAAAATATTATCCTTGACTTTCTTTGTATATAGGATAATTAGTGGAATTGTCTTCTTCATCTTCATTTACCTTCACAGTTTCCTTCTCTCCACCTCCTCTCACCATCCCTCCCTCTCCATCAGCTCTGAACATGCTGTTACCTCCCACAGCACCAAGATTACCTACCCCAGGCGCCCATCAGATTCCTGGTTGTCGAGCTATTTTACAACATTTTTTCTCTTTTGCCAACACCCTGTGGTGATCTCACAACCACCTCCAGCCTGCTCCCTTGATGTCATCCAAATGCAACAGGAAAAGTTTTCATTATCTCACTCTGTGCTCCACCCTTTGCGTAACAAACAGTCTTTTCAACCTAATTGATGACTAGTTCCTCCCTGTCCTGCAAGCTAGTCTGTTTGCTCAGTGTGCCTCATTCTGTCTCCTCTCCAGCTGTCTCCAATGAGTTTGGACATACTTTGTCATCTCCAATAGGTTGTCCTGGTTCTCGCCTCTGTGCTTTTGTGGATATTAGTTTCTCACCTCCTTTGAATTTAAAGAAATAATGAATTCCTCTCGGAAGCCTTTGATTGGTTTCATCTACCTCCGATCATGGATGAGCAAAACATCTGAGCTGTAAGCACGTTTCTCTATGCTGTGCTCTTATGGAAACAGCTGGGCTCTGCTGCTGCACCATTCTGGAGGCAGGGGACCTTTGCTGAGGCTGACAGCCCCGTGTTGGAGCCCCACCTCCGTGTGTGCCCCCCAACACTGCTGCAACCCTCGCCCTCCTCCTCTGCCCTCTCTCCTCTGCAATCCGTGAGTTTTCTGATGAGCTTTGGCTTTTGGAAACAGAGGCTGGAAAGTGGTCTGCCTTACACTCCTCCACAGGGCCAAGCCCTGAGCTGTCTGTCTGCTAAGCCACAGGAAAGGAAAGGAGAAAGGTAGAAAAAAATATCACTATTAGGTAGCTTCAAGGATATTAATTTTTGCTGAAAAAATATACCTGTGTGAGATCTCATAGTACAAAATCATGCCCTAATGTATTTGGGGGATCCACAATGGAGGGTTTATTTTATTTCACTTCAGATAGATATAATCTCACGCCCATAAATCTTATATGACATTATGGGAAATTTATCCATTTGTACTTGGCCTGAGATCTTAGACTTTGAAAAGGTAAGAAGCATCTCCTACTATAAGCTGAGGAATACATGTAAGAATTAATTTGTCATAATCTCTTTATATTTCTGACATGAAGGATAAGAAAAAATAGAGTGAGCATTTGAGACAGCTGAAGGTTGTATTTTGCCCTTAAAATTCACAGGAAGCCTATCTTGGACTAGGTGATAATTGTGCCTGGGGATCCAGATAGCCTGAGGGCAGGCACTGATGTGTGCAAGAGAAAATAATACAGAGGAAGGAAAGCTCATCCAGAATGCGGGCAGGATTGTAGCCTTTTGTCGAATGCAGAAGGCCCACCATTGGAGTGAAGTGGAAAAACAAATTCTTTCTTTTTACCCTAGTTTCCAATTCTGAAAATATTTTTAAGTACTTTCATGTTTATGCTTCTGTAGTCTTTGTAAAACCAAGAATACTTTGCTTTTCTATGGTAATCACATCTGTGGAACAGCTTTAGGAAAGGCCCTAAAATTATCATACCTGTTACTTTTTCAATACATTAATGGTTGGCAGACTGACTCATGGATTCATTGTTTCTTCATTGGCCTTAGGAGGATTTAATGCTGAAAAATTTTTAACATGAATTGAACCGTTTGTCACTATGTCTGAATTTTTACTTTGGACTGAGTCAAGTTCCTTTTCTGGCTACTCAAATACATTTTGGTAAAGAGAGATTTTGTTTTTTAAAGGCATTTACAAATTAGGAGGCAGACATTCTGGTTTCTTTGGTTTCTTTTGTTTTTGTTGTAATTTTTGTTTATCTCCTGGAGTGTGGAAAATATGAATGGAATATAAAAACACAGAATATTAAAGCTGAAAGAAACATCTCAATCCATAACATCTTTTTTCCCCAAATACAGAAACTGAGGCCCAGGGTAGGTAATTGGTTGAACGTTGAACATCTTGTTAATGATAAAACTGGGATTAGAAAGCAGATTATCTGTATATACCCCCAGGATTAGCATCTATCTTATTTACTACCCTATTACCAGGCCCTAGTACTGAGAATGTACAGGCAATAAGAAAGACATCATAAATATTTGTAGAATAAGTGAACAAATGAATGTCCAAATCTGGCAGCTAAAGCTGCCAAGATGATTTTAGAAATGATCTAGAAAAACATCCCTAACAAAAAAAATAGAAAACTCTGTGAATTTATTGTGGTCCCAGGCCTATTTCTGGTCAAAGGTATTTCCAAGGTGGTGAAGTACTGGGAGCTGGCTCTATACAAGTTCTCCAAAACACACTATGTTGACCCAAAATTAAGGTAGTTCTAGACTCTGAAGTTTCTCGGACTCTCATTAGTATCTCAATTGACCAACAAAGGGAACTTAAGACTAATGCAAATTCCTTAAGTTTAGATTCAAACTCTATCCTTGAAAGAGTCTCAGGGATGGTCCAAATGATTGGTGCCCACAGACCGCAGGGACAAACTGCTGCTGGGTCCCATTTTTCATGACAAATGGCCCCTTGCAGAATCCTTGCTTTGGAAACTTCATGTCCTCTCAGGAGACAGAGCATATATTTACAAGACTAATTAACAGGAGTGGAAGAATTTCTTATGTCGATATGCTCACAAGAATAATGAATGATAACAGCCCAAACTCAATAGGAAGAACTTTTAAACAGTCCTTCCTCTTCCAAGTCAAAGGCTGCAGTTTTGTTCCAATCCGCGATGGGATCCATCTGAGCCCATTCTCAGGAGGAAAACCATTTTCCTCAGTGAAAGCCACAGGATAATGGCTGAAGAAGACAGTGAGTGCCTCAGTGGCTCTTGTCCTGTCAGTAGATGGTGATGGATCCCTATCTATTATCCGTGATAAACAAGAGAGAAGAAATTCTCAGCACAGACATGGCTTCCTTAGTGTAAAGGAGAAACAACTGTAAATGCTATATAGCAAAGTCACATTAGGGAGAGTAAGTCTAATGGATTTACCCTTGACCCCCCGCCTGTATGCCAGAATGAGAACGTCCAGGATTTCTAAAGCAGTAGAAGAAGTGTGGGGAAACTCTGGCTCATTCTGCTTGAAAGCTCACACAGGATTACACAGCTACCTACTGAAAACTCTGACAGTAGCATTTCTACAGTTCACTTTAACAAGGATAATGCCTGTTCACAATTGGAGTTTTGGTCCAAATTAAATATAAATCAGAACAGAGAGCATCAGAGGGCACACAAAATGAATTCAACTGGCAGTTGTAAAAGAGAAAGATGAATTTGGGCTGACATAATGGGGAAAGAGTTCATTAAAGAGCCAAACTTTGAAGACTATTCAAAAAAGCATTCCATGAAGTGAGCAGGATAGGTTGGAAAGAAAAACCATAAATAAGAATAAACGTGGCCTCCATGAAAGGTGGCATTTTCTCACCCCATGTCTCCTTGTCCTCTGCAACTAGGGACTCAGGCTGCCCTTTAGTATTAATACAAATAATTAACACTGCATCTTGGGTCTTTTATTATTCAAACATATTTATACATCATTTATGTTTTAAGCTACTAGATAGAAGGATCTCTTACTCTCTTTCTACTTTTCTTTTTTCAAACTAGCACTTGGTAATCATGTCCTATACACACAGTGAGAGCCCAATAAATATCACTGGCTCATGGAATCCCCTGTACAAAGCAGTGAGAGTTCTCAGACACGCCCCTCCGGCACCGATAGTGGCTCCTAAGCAGGGCATCCACTCTTGGGATTCTTTTTTTGCTGCTCGTTTTGATTAAGTTGGTCAACCTCTCTGCATCTGCATTTCATCCTTGCTAAGATGCAAATGATGATGACACTAATAGGCTTATTGTTGTCTGGAGAATAAAATATAGATATAGGTAGAGATATATTCTCAGTAAAAGTAAATTTCCTTTCCTCTCACTATTTCTAGACTATACTTCAAAATCCCACTAGGGTTAGCAAGCACCAAGGCAATAGAAAACAAGGCTAAGAAATGCAGTAAAAATTTCATTAATGTAAAGATTGAGTCTCAGTAATTATTGGATGTAGGAGGTAAAGACACAAGGTTTATGTAGACTTGAGAGTTAAAGCAAAAATAGTGAAACATGTGTGACTTGGAGAAAACAGAATATCAGTGCAGGCCTGCCCAGGAAATACCAGTTCATTTACATGGTAACTCCTCATCCTCAACTTAAAAATCTTGGGAGCAGCTGTGCATATTCTCTTTGTTTCCAAAACTCAGTCCAGCTCCCTCTGGACCCGTTGTGCAGTTTGGCAGTTTGCTTCACATTCTGCTCAGACCCCTTGTGCAGAGTGCCTGACTGTGGACACCTCAGTCCCATCTCACTCCAGTGCTGCCATGGGGGACTTCTACTGGGACATTACTACCTATTCCAGCTCCCCTTCATGGGGTTTTTCTTTTTGCATTCTCCTCACTCTCCGAAAAACTCTTTCCTTTTATTTATTTTTTTTTCATTTGTGAGACTGTAGCAATTATGCTTAACTACATATTTTTGATGCTTCCATTCCATTATTATAATAAGTGCAGTGTTCTTCTGTTCTGCTACTTAAACTCATTGGTGCTTTTCCATGTTTTAGTACGTGAAATGAGTATTTTTGCTTCAGAGACTGAGTCTGAGAAATGGCTATATTTTAAAAATAGGAATGCACTGGAAAAAGTCCTTTTTTCCATTTTTGTGCCAGAATCCTTTTCTTATCAATTTCCTAACTTTCTCATGAGATGAAGAAAAACTATTCATTTCAGGCTGCTCCTATGTGATTGTTATGGATAATCCTATTCAATTATATACTTGAAGATAGAAGTAGACAATGATGGGTTTCTGCTTTATGGAACCAGGGAGCTGAGGAGGTTCTGAGTCTTAATTTTTAAGGGTTTATTTGCAAATCAGTATAATAAGCAAAGGCTTCTTCCAAAAGAATTGAATAGAAATGGAGTCATCCACTGGAAAGTATGTTGTTTGTTCATTTTATCAAAAAGACACCTGCCCTCGAATGTTTATTGCAGCACAATTCACAATTGCAAAGATGTGGAATCAACCCAAGTGCCCATCAGTTCATGAGTGGATTAACAAAATGTGGCATGTGTATACCAGGAATACCACTCAGCCATGAATAAGAATAACTTAATGCCTTTTCAAAAATATGAATGAAACTGGAGACCGTTATCCTAAATGAAGTATCTAAAGGATGGAAAAACAAACAGCACATGTACTCACTATTAAACTAGAACTAATTGATGAACACACATGTGCACAGAGGGAAGTAAAATTCAATGAAAATCAAGCAGGGGGCAGAGAAGAGGAGGAAATGGGTGAAAATCCACCTAACAGGCCCAACGAACATTATCTGGGTTATGGGCACACTTGTAACCATGACTCAAGCAATATAAAAGCAATCCATGTAACCAAAAATAGTTGTATCCTTGTAATACTTTGAAATTAAAAAAAAAATCTTCACTATAAAGGGTTTGCTTCTCTCTTGAAGCTCATTGTGTAAATAATGTGCAGAGGCATCTGAAGTGAGACTTGATGGAAGCAACCATCACTTGGGACCTAATCCTGCTCTGGGGTTGGTCAACGTTTCACTTTTATGACTTCCCCAAGAGCCAGTCAGGGATGTGATTCCACAGGATGGTCATCTGTAATCTTTGGAGGGTATCTGGCATTCAAGTCTGTCCCCATCCACTCCAGATAGTATTAGTGGAGTGTGATGATGCTGGGAGGTGATGATGATAACAATGATGATGACAATCCTGATGACGAGGAAATAGTGCATTATAGCACTTAACATTCAGATTTCCACATTAATTACTTCCATTCCAAACCAATATTTTCTTAGTTAACTAGGGGCAAAATTAGGTTCTGTCATCCCCCTATTGAAAGCCAGAAGTTTACCTGAGACTTCCACAAATGTTTCTACCAGTATCTCTTCCAAAAGTTCTACCTCGTCCATATAAGTCCTCCGAAAAAACTATGAGAGTTTTATGTCTTATTCCGTTCGGGCTTCTGTGATAAAATACCATAAACTGGGTAACTTGTAACAAAAGAAATTTATTTCTCACGGTTCTGGAGTCTGCTCAGCATGCTGGTTCATTCTGTGTCTGGTAAGGACCCGCTCTCTGATTCACAGCCAGTGCCTTCTCAGTGTGTCCTCACATGGAGGAAGGGACGAATAAGCTCCCTGGAACCTGGTTTATAAGGGCATCAGCCCCACTTATGAGGGTTCAGCCCTCATGACCTAATAACCTCCCAAAGGCTCCACCATCCAACACCATCACCTGTAGGGTCAACACTTCAACATACACATTCAGGCCATAGTAAATTGGCTTCTAGGGTTGTGCTACAAGGACACACTTGATCACAGCATCATTCATATCCTAATGGGTCTTCTGACATTCTATGGCTAGGGACACATCTTGTTGAGAAACACTTGTATCATTTATTTGTGACTAATGAAATGCAATGCTATTTATTGACTAAACCCTTTGGGAAGAAGGATGAAAAGATAGCAGGTGGTTTCTCTTTCTGACACCTAGTAAGAGAAACCTGGAAATACTTGTTCCCTCTAGTCTGTCTGGGGAACATCTTTTAAGTTCCAGATCAGGGAACACCTCCACAGAGAACTCTTCATCCCCATTCACCCTCCAGGGTTTATTGTTCTCTTGTTCAATCCCTGTACCTTGTATGAACCTCTATTATACCATGCTACATCTGTTTATTTACACATCTGTCTTTTCTAAATATGGTAAAGCTCCTTGATGCAAAGGTTCATGTCTGATTGATATTCAAAGTTTAAGTGTCTGACAAAGTGTCTCTCACAAATACTTGTTTAATGAAATAATGACATTTGTTTTATCAACACAACAGCGTTCTCCCAAGTAAAAGGGGAGGGAATCGCCATTTAATTTGGAGTATTTTAAAGTACCAGAACTCATGGATTTGACTATTTGGTGTATAGAATTTGAAGAATAAAAGACCAAAGTATAATTTATAAAAATAAAATACCACAAACCATTTTGGAGAGATAATGAATTGTAATGAGAGTTTGGTTCAATTAATAGCTCGGGTAACCATATTTTGAGGAAGTGTATATTGTACAATAGAAATTAAACTGTCCTCTCACGTGTTATAATTTTTTTATTTGCATTAAACAAGATTTGTATTTGAAACTTAGATATTATCCTCTTTGACCAGAGATTTCAATACCACCCACAGATTGTTTAGGCAGCACATCAGGAGACTGAACTCTTTTCCATGAAAAACATCAGAACATGGAACGCATATCCCATAAAGTTTCTATACAACATCACTGTGCAACTCTGTCATGAGTTTTTTTAAGTTGGATATTCTTAATTGTTGCAATTATTGTCATTGAAATAGTCCGAAAAGATTGCAATATGATAAGGATTAAAAGAACAAACATTTTAGCAAATATATTGGCTGCTTATGGAATAAACCACTATTCCACAGCCAACTTTTTGTTGTAAATTATGTTATGCAATAAAATACAAGCTCCCCCAAATGCACGTGGGCCTTCAGTATCTTTTTGTATTAAATTATAGCATCTTTCAAATGATTTTTTGGTATGTGTGCTACTTTATCTTCATTATGAAGGAAACAATTTTGGATATGGGCTTTGGAGAAAATTATGGCCTCATCAGGACACAAGTAAATTATATAGAGACCATTTAAAGTTGTCGGTTCAATTCAGATAACATTTATTTATTATTAGTGTTTTAAAGTTTTATAGTTGTTTTCTAGATTATTTCACTGCACTTTACTTACCCTCATCTAAAATTTCATTTCTATGGTAAACTATGCAGTTTAATTTTATTTCCATTATTTTGCTGCTAAAATTAAATTTTAAAAATGCTGTCATTTGTCATTTGCCTCCTAGATCTTTATCATGTGTTGGGCAATATGACCCTCCCAGAATTGCTGAGGGGCTCTATGCCACTTATTTGTATGTACTGTGTTGATATATGAATGTTGAGGAAAATAAATTTACTTTATCGAGATGCATTTATTATGTGGCAATGTGTCCCATGCCAAAGCAAATCAAACAAGGGACAAACTAAGGACTATGTCATCTAACATTTCTAATATTTTGAAAACATCTTAACTTTTTTTTACACTAGAATCAGTACTTTTGGTTTTATCTCACATGAGTTAGCTGTAGACTTGAGTTTACTTGATGTATGAATTTTCCTATTTATCTCAATAGGTTACAGAGAAATAAAAGCCATTTATTGATCAAAAGCTATTAAAAATAATTAGTATGTCCAAACTTAAAAATGTGGTGTAAGGTAAGAAGCACAGGCTCTGGAGGCAGACAGATATGAATTCCAGTATTGGATCTGCAATTTACCAGCTATGTGAGTCACAGTTTCCTCATCTACTAAATGGGAATAATAATAAATGCTTTGAAAGATTATTGCAAGGATTAAATGAGATAATATATGTATGAAAAATTAAGAGCCCACAATAGTTCAGGAGATGATGGTAGGACTAAAGGGAATGATAATAGTGGTACAGGAATGGTGATCAGTCATATAGATAAATGTATGAATTGATTTTTACTTTTCTTTCAGAATTTTTCTGTTTTAAGTAAGCATATCCACAGTCTAATACACTTTCAAGTTAACCTAATTTGGTAGCAGAAATGATGAAGATGATGATGATGGTGGTGAAGATGGTGTACTGTGATGCAAGCTGAGGGAGATGACACTGTGGTGTGAACAGTTTGTTTTGATGATGGCTTAGTGTTTAGGGTATAGCGTGATGATGATATGGTGTAATGATGACATCATGTGATCATTATTTGGTATGACAATGATGTAGTGTGATGATGGCATGGTATGATGATGATGTCATGTGATACTGGTATGATAATGATGTAGTGTGATGATGACATAGTGTGATGATGATGTGATGTGATGATGGTGTCAAGAGGTGATAGTGTGGTGTGATGATATGGATTTTCATACAAGGATTGATTCTAGAAGACCAGAATCTTAAGGATAAGTTTTCTGACTTGGTTCTGGGTTTTATGGAATTTGTTATCTGCCCTTGTGGCTTCTCCTCTACAGCAAGAAGACAGGCACATGCACACACATACACACACACACACAAACGCACCCCTGCACTTTTCCTTGGACATTCATATGACTGAAAGTGAACTCACTTTGACATGCCTGTATCAGATGTTGGCCATAAGCAATAAAATATTTGCACAAAGGCCAGGGGTACAGTCATTCCGTTTTTATCCTTTTCAAACTATCAGAAGAAAGAGTAGTAATTAGACTTCTAGATAAATATTCCTTTAAGGGTTAAAATTATATGCTTCCAAAATCCAAGCAAAAGTCCTGCCTTTTCCAACAGAAAATACCAGCTCACAGCAAGGTTCCAAAATGGGTCTGTCAGATGATATTGACCACCAAGGAACTACCCTGAAGCCTACAGTTGCACTGTGTCTGGAGTCATCACACAAATAACATCCTAGAACAGCTCTACCCTCTCTTGGACAGAATTCTGTTTCTGAAGTGTTGTTATTCTGCATTCCATGCCACAGAGGGCTATGTTGCAGGCAAATTCCTGATCGAGATCACTGCCACAATGCAACTGTTTACTCCGTCTCCAAATGTCACATCAACATGACCTTGCAGAGGAGGTATTTGTTTGTGTGACTCCTCAGAGCAGGACCTTCTCTGTGGCTGGGATATTATGAGTTGTTAGGAATATGAAAGTAACAGAAGAGGAAGGGAGAAAATTGAAAGCCAAACAAGCAAACAGAAAGAATACAAAAGAAAGGAGGAAGCAAGGAAGGAAGGAAGAAAGGAAAAGAAAAATATGATGATAATAAAACTAACATCTATCAAGTGTTTAATCTGCATCAGACAATAAATGTTTACATATTAATTCACTTAGTCCTCATAACATCCTGGAAAACATTACTGTTATTGTCTTTGTTTACCAGATCAGAAAATTGGGCACAGAAAGTGAAGAAGCTTGCAAAGTTATTATAGTCTCTTAGTAGTGGAGCAGGGATTTGAACTCAGGAAGTCTCACTTCAGAACCTGAACTTTAAACCCTACACTCTACTACCTCTCAATTAAAACCAATAACAGCAAAATGAAGTGGAGAAGGGTAAAGAATTAGAAAAATTTACTCAATAAACATTTTATTCAGTAAATATTTATTGAGCTGTTGAAGAAGATACAGCTCCTGTAATCAAAGAGCTCACAATTTAGTGGAAGAGAGAAAATGAAAGAAACAGAAAATGAATGAATGCAATAAAGTACAGACTTTGGAAGAACTTTGTGTTGTGCCAGGGCTTAGATTCACACAGGAGAAAGCAGCTATTTCTGCTGGGGAGGAGGCAATGGTGTTGCAAAAGTTTCTCCAGGCAGCAATGTCTGGGATGACTCAGAAGACCAACTCTGGTAAGAACTGTGGGTTGGGAGAGGTGAGGCCTGGAAGGGGAACAAATGGGGCCTGTTTTAACAAAGCACATGAGAGCTGGTGAGGACCAGACAAGAACACTGGCAGTTGGATTAAAGAGGATGGGATCAACTCAGATTAAGTTATAGGGAAGAATTGTCAAGAGCTCTTCATTGACTAGTGCCATTGAGAAGGGACATTATGAGATGACTTACTGATTTCTGACTTGGGCAACTTGATGATGCCACCAGTTAACCCAGAGAGGGAACACAGGAAGAAGAGAAATTTAGGGGGTTAGAGGATGGGAGATGAGATAAAGTTAGTAAATTATTGCTTGTTGAGTTTGAAACATACATAAGACTTCTACATTGAGATGTCTGGGAGCTGTATGACAGAGTACACAGCTGACTAATGTTAGGACATCAACGGCAGATAAATCCTTCAGAGTAGAAGGATTGAGGAGAAATTGTGGGTAACGGAAGAAGAGCAAAGGATGAAACTCTAGAAAACACTAACAATGGGAAGTGCACAAAGGAGGAAGAGCTTGAACAATGAAAGAATCTATCACTCAAACCAAGGGGAAAGAATTTCAATAAAAAAAGATCAGTAGTGATGTCAAATGCAACAGATGGTCACTTAGAATACATAAAGAGAAGCATTTATGGAATGTGGCTGTCAGGTGATTACTGGAACCTGGAGCCCAGGGGGGCTGGAGGGAGGTCTTGAAAAGAGAGAATAACTTTCCCCCTAAGAGGAGAAGTAGATAGGAGAGTAAAGAGGACAAAGATGAATTTGTGGGTGTTTTAAGTGGAGGGCAAAGGTTTAAGGCTAATCTACGAATTAGAAAGTGGGATTGCATGCTGAAATGACAATGGAATTGATGACAGTGGTGAATATTTGAATATTTCCATCCACTGAGGGAAAAGGAAAATGCAAAAGTTGCTGAATGACAAGGAAATTCTACCTGGGACTATGAAGGATGAACCTGCAGAGGAGCCCTCAGCAGTCTGCCCTCACATCGGGAGGTTGTGACTAGAGGGCGGGAAATTGGATTTTAAGAATTCAGTGATAGAACATTATGAATGGTCAAATGAAAAGGAACAGAATTAACGAGAAATGTCTATTTACTGATTATCAATTGTTAAATTAAGCATCTACTGATTGCCTGTGTTGTCCTCTGTAGAGAATAATTATTCAACTAATCACAAGTATTTGTTGAACACCTACCATGTGTCTAGTACTCTGTTAGATACTGAACCTTCAAAACTGTACAACCCTTATGTTTAAGGTGCTTACACTCTGATGCAAGAATCACACAAGAAAACCACAAAGGCAATGCAATGTGGTTGGGGCTATGATAGAAGTATGCACAAGATGCTAGTGGATCACAGAGAAGAGAAGTCCAAACCCAGATATGGTGGGGAGAGAAAGAAGGAAGACTTCCAGATGGAGGTACACCTGAAAGGTAAAGGTAAGTAGGAGATAGTCAGGCAAGTGCTTGCATGAGGCTCAAAGAAGCACATGGTGAGGCTGGAAAGAAAAGAAGGGCCAGATCAGTATAAGCTTTACAACCCATATTTAGAAATTTAGGTCTGACCCATTAACTCTCCCTTTTTTTTTTCTTTAGGATATTACTCCTAACTACAAATGTGAAAAAGGATGTAGGGACAGCATCTGAAATGGTTGTTGCTCATAATAAAATTTCTCAAGTTCCCACTTTTAAAAATAAACGGGAATTTTGTAATCTACTCTATATTACATCAATTTTAATATACATTGCATTATTTACCTTCCAATAAATTAATCTTCAAGAAGGTATACCATGGTCCTCCTGGAGCTTCCTATCTGGGAATGATGGCTGCAGATAAAGAAGAAATCATTGAATTATTTTAAGTAGGAGTGTTGCACAATCAGATTTCTGTTTTAGAAAAATAGCCTGTGCTGTGTGGTTTGGGAAACCGAGAGTAAGGATGTAATAAGCAGTTGGGAGGCTGATACGATAATCCAGACAAGAGACAATGAGCTCCTCCCTACTACCCGTATGAGGAGAAGGGTCCAAAGTCAAGGTTGTTAAGGAAGTAAGAGTGCCAGTGACTCACGGCTAGGTGAGGAGGAAGTCAGAGGAGTTGACATGATTACCAGCCTTCTGGTTTGAATGCTCTTCCCTAAGATACTAAATAGGGGAGGACATTCAGGGGCTGAGCATTAGAAGAAAAGTGAGTTCTGTTTTGGACATCGAACATGAAGCTCATGTGGAACATCCATGTGCCAATGACTGACATGCATTGAGACATAAACACAGGAATGACCAGTACCTATGTGAAATTAAAGTTCTCTTGAGTAGATAAGGTCACCCAGGGACAGCGCCTCAGAGTTTATAATGTAATTGGAGAAATGGTTCAGAAATAAAGTCACTATTAAGTGAGTCTGATAAATCCGTTCCAACCGAATGTCAAGGGCTGGGTGAGAGGGAGTTAGGGACTGAGAGAGTTGAGGTGGATTGATAAGGGAAGGGATGCCACAGAGATCCATTACTGACCTTGGAGCCCAGAGTGCATGTGATCCTCCTAAACTGAGAGACATAGATGCAAGCCACGTTTTCTTTGCTGCTTAGCTTTGTCTAAGTTCATATCACCAAACTATCTGCATCTGCCCAGAAAAATGAGGATGCCTTTTGTAGTCCCTGGAATGACTTGTGTCCAAGACCTTGGGAGATGTGAAGATGATGTAATGAATAAGTGAAGTTCTGAGCACGTGCTCTGAGCATTGAGATGATGCCCTTCCTCCTACGGTTGGTTTGGCTCTGCTGTGCAGAGGCAGCTGGAAAGTATTTCCACTGCAGCTTGGGAGAATTCCTCTGCTTCTGGGTACCACATGCTTGTCCATGCAATGGGGTTCAGTGATACCTTCCAGATCCAAAGTTGCAGTTTTGAGATATTAATACTTCTAAGAGGGAAGAGGAGACTTGACAATATAGATTGGATGTAAATGTATTTTAATTTCTAGGATGCTTCAGTAGCAATAAGATGCAAAATATAGAAGTCGTCCTCTTCTGTCTTTATATTTATGTGGGGCTTTCCAAAGTACTCTTAGACAGAGGAGAGGAGTAGAGAGGGAGGAAAGACTGTTAAAATTGATCCTTGCCCTCTACTCTCGCTCTAATCTCTGAGCTTTGTATGTTGAAGCTACATTTAGGCAGCCACAAGGAACTGGTGTTTGAGCAATATGTAATATTAATACGTTACTGCTATGGGAAAACAATATACCCTGGAGACCAGGCTCAGGGGAAAAGAAAACAGGTCAGATGGTTGCTAGACAGTGACAAAGCAGAAAGGTTAGCAGATAAAAGACCCTGATGAAGTTGAAGAGCGTGTGTGAGTGACAAGAATTTCTGGGTTCTTTTACAGCATGGAAGATGTGTGGTTATCGTTTTGTAGTCTTTTCATTTTAAAAGCTGGCCTTCACTGAGAAGGAAAGTTGTGGACTATTTTATAACTTAGGTGCCAGGCGAAACGTGAGAGGATAGGGAGACCTAAAACTAACAGGGAAATGTAAAGTCATGGGCTCTTGTAGCTCTCATTTTAACTTTATTTAAAATGGTCACTTTCCCACTTTGTAACATGGTGGAGGGTTAAGCCTTTTACACTACTAGATTCAAAATGAAATACATTTTTCAAAATGAAAGGCCACTGAAATGTGCTCATAGCTGAAGAGAAATATATAAAACCCTAGATTCTCAGTCACATCTGGCCTGTTAGCCCTCTATACAACTTTCCATGGTCTTCATTTTTTATTTTAAAAGAACACTCTTTAAATTTTCTACATTGAATGTCTTTCTTTTGTAATCAGAAGAAAACAATACAACCTAGTGAAACAACAAGAATACTATAATTGCTGCCAAATCCACTGTGCTTTTAAACCAAGCCTCTCTTCTTTATAACTCATATGAGACCTTGATTCAAATTGTCTCAGCAAATGTTTGTCTCCTGAATGGCCCAAATCAGATTTGCTTTAACATGGATCACCTGTGAGTTCTCTGTGATTCCAGTTTCCAAGGAGTCTTCATCTTGGAACTTTTAAAGGGTCAAGATTTATGTGACCATAAGTGAAACAGTTCTGGAATGAATAAGATCTAAAAGTTTAGAAACCCTCAGGCTATTCTCTAAACAAAGATGTGGGAAACTATTAATGTTTATATTGAAGATTCCCTAGTGTGGGGTTTTTTATGGTCATTGTGGGATATGAATGGTTACGTCCTCTGTAGTCCCTATTACAGTTCCCTCTACGCAGGGTGCCCCCAGGTTGTGAGGCCTGGATGCACGAGAGACTGGAGAGGCAGCTTAGCTGCTGCAGGCATAAAGGGAGGCCAAATGTCAACACACACACACACCCACACACACACACACACACACCCCTTCGCCACTGTGGTCATAAAACAGCAGTTCTGAAGATCTGGAAGGAAGAAGGAAGGAAGGAAGTTGACCCTTTATAACGTCTGGCTAGGCTGACTTATTCATTACACACAATATGCCCAGTGCCCATGTCCCACAATACCTTTACAGGTCTATGAAAATGTTTTTGGGTCTATGAAATGTTTTTATTCTGATTTTAAAAGTATCTTTTAAAACCAGAAGAAAAAACTCAAATTTTTAAGTCGAAGAAAATATGTCATATGGCATCACATGATATTAATATGTCATATGAATCTATTCATCTTTATAGTAAATGGGGTTTTAAGCTCTACTTATCAATAGTTTCTCATAAAGGAAGTGGCCCATAACAGCAAAGGGTCCAGGACTCCTGAAAGTCACACTGTGGCCTGATGTGTGTATACCATTCAGTTGGCTGCAGAGACGCTTCTGGAAAAAATATCTGAGCCATACCTCTCAGTTCCAGAAGCACGATGCTAACAAAACTAGGATCTTGAGTTTCATTACCAAACAAATCAGTCAACTTTTTTCAGAGAAAAAGCATTCCATAGCAACCAAGCCATCTATCAAATGCATTGCTTGATCACAAAGATGTTCAGACATGAAAAAACATTGTTCATTGAACACTCGTTGTCACGGCTGGAAAAAATGACTAAGAGTTCTATGTTTCCTTTTGTTTGTTTTTAATTAACTTATTATAGCATTTGCTATGTTAACAAACTACCATGAAACTCTGTGGTTTGGAAAAAACCATTTATTAGCTCACAAGTCTGTGGGTCAGGAATTTGGCTATAGCTCTCCTAGCCTCACCTGGGCTCACTGCAGTCACTTAGCTGCCACCTTGGTAGCAGCAGGTTTCACTTTCAGGTCGGCAGTGGGCAGGCTGCCCACCCATCAGGGCACCCCACTCCTCGCCCGTGACCTCTGCTGCAGGCTGTCCTGGGCTTCCTCATGCTGTGGTAGAAATGTTTCCAGCAGTAAGAGGGCAAACCTCTGCTTGTGTTGCATTTACCATGCCTGTTGGCCAAAGCAGGTAACATCGGCAAGGTCAGTTGCAAGGGATGGAGAAATAGACTTCATCCCTTGATGGAAGTATCCACATGTCATTTTGCAAGGGGAATGAAACAGGTACTTTTAAAAAATTAAATCCTTGTTCTTTTTCACTTTCATAATGTTAATGAATTATCATACCAAATTATTTTCTTAATTTTTTAATCTATGGCTTTATATTATAAATGATGGCCTTCCTATCTCAAGATCCTTAAAATTTTCTACCTTTATACTGCCAACTTGTATCAAAACACGTGTTTGTTTTATATTTAAACTATATGTAGCTCTAGAACATCATCAAGCTTTCAACATGCCACGTAGATGAAAGCCTTGGACTTCATTTTACCAGGGTTATGAAAATTTATTAAATAATAAGCTTAAATAGAAGTTACATACTAAATATGGAAATAATACCAAAACACAACTGAGTAAAGAAGTATTTTAGCAGGAAATGATAGTGGCTTTCCACTGATATTTACATTTTAATGAGGTAGAATTTCATAATTTATAGTTTGGATAGAATTTAGAAGAAATTAATAATGTCTATACTACTTGAAAGTGGCCTATTAAGTCACTAGCTTTGTGATGTAGATCAAATAACATCCTTATTTATACTAATTTTCAGACTCTTCCCTAAGATTTCTTTGTGAGGTGTTGTAGTTAAAAAAAAAAGAAAGAAAGGTAATGCTCTACTACACTCATTAATTCAACCCCACCTAAAATAAAAACTAAGGCCCGGCATGGTGGCTCAGGCCTGTAATCCTAGCACTCTGGGAGACTGACAGGGGCAGATCATTTTGAGCTAAGAAGTTCGAGACCAGCCTGAGCAAGAGCAATACCCCATCTCTACTAAAAAAAATAGAAAGAAATTAGCTGGATAACTAAAAATATATGTATAAAAAATTAGCTGGGCATGGTGGTACATGCCTGTAGTCCCAGCTACTCAGGAGGCTAAGGCAGGAGGATTGCTTGAGCCCAGGAGTCTGAGGTTGCTGTGAGCTAGGCTGACGCCACGGCACTCTAGCCCAGGCAACAGAGTGAGACTCTGTCTCAAAAAAAAAAAATTAGATAAAAATTAAAAAATAAAAAATAAAATAAAAACTGTATCTTTTTTTATTGGTACATAATATCTGTACATACTTATGGGGTACATGTGATATTTTGTTACATGCATGCAATGTGTAATGATTAAGTCAGGGTATTTGGAGTATCTACCACCTGAAGTATTTATCATTTCTATGTGTTGAGAATATTTTAAGTGCTCTCCTAGATATTATGAAGTATACAATACATTGCTCTTGACTATAGTCATCCTACTCTGCTATCAAACATTAGAGCTTATTCTTTCTATCTAACTGTCTGTTTGTATCCATCAACCAAACTCTCTTCCCCCTTCCCAGCGTCTGGGATCTACTATCCTACTCTATACCTCCATGAGATCAAATTTTTTTAGCTCCCACATAGGAGTGAGAATATGTGATATTTGTCTTTCTGTGCCTGTCTTACTTCACTTAATAATGACCTTCAGTTACATCCATGTTGCTTCAAACGACATGCTTTCATTCTTTTTTGTGGCCAAATAGTATTCCATGTATACACCACATTTTCTTTATCCACTGATCATTCAGTGGACACTTAGGCTGATTCCACATCATTGCTATTGTGAATAATGCTGCAGTAATCATGGGGTGTAGGTATCTTTTGGATATACAGATTTCTTTTCCTTTGGACAAATACCCAGTAGTGGAATTGCTGAATTGGATGGTAGTTCTATTTTTAGTTTTCTGAGACATCTCTATACTATTTTCCATAGTGACTATACTAATTTACATCCCCATTAACAATGTATGAGCGTTCCCTTTTCTCTGCATCCTCACCAGCATCTGTTATTTTTTTATCTTTTTAATAGTAACCATTCTAACTGGGGTAAGATGACATTTCCTTGTAGTTTTGATTTGCATTTCTCTGATGATCAAGGACGTTGAGCATTTTTTCATATACCTATTGGCCATTTGTATGTCTTCTTTCAAGAAATGGCTATTCATGTCATTTGCTCACCTTTTAGTGGGAATATTTGATTTTTACTGTTGAGTTATTTGAGTTCCCTGCATATTCTGGGTATTAGTCCCTTATCAGATGAATAGTTTGTAAATATTTCTCCTATTTAACAGGTTGTCTCTTCATTCTGTTGATTGTTTCCTTTGCTGTGCCCAAAGGAAATTTTTAGTTTAATATAGTCCAATTTGTCTACTTTTGTTTTTGTTGGCTGTGCTTTTGAGGTTTAACCATAAAAATCTTTGCCTAGACCAATGTCCTGAAGAATTTCCTCTATGTTTTTTTTCTAGCAGTTTTATAGTTTAAGGTCTTATATTTAAGCCTTTAATACATCTTGAGTTGTTTTGGGTATATGGTGAGAGATAGAGGTCCAGTTTCATTCTTCTGCATATGAATATCCAGTTTTCCTAGCATGCGTTTATTTCTCCCATGTATGTTCATGGTGCTTTTGTTGAAAATCAGTTGGCTATGAATACATGGATTTATCTGTGGGTTCTCTATTCTGTTCCATTGGTCTATGTGTCTGTTTTTATACCAATACCATGCAAAAACCATATCTTTTAGTTAGAAATGGTAAACTGGGGAAGTTGATGACATTTCTGGATTGATTAAATTTTATGAATTTAATTTCATTCACTCTTCTTTTTTGTTATCAGGCAAAATAAAACCCAAAGGAGTGGAATGATATGTGGTTAGATTTCAAATATATATGGAATACATCAAAAATTTAATATAACTTTTATATTAATATTAAGGCCAAATATATTTGTATATACTTACACACATTTTTAAAAATGTGTACATATATGTTTCTGTGTGTGTATGTGCTGATGTGAGACTCATAAAGAATCCTAAAGGAATTTGTCATCATAGGTAGATGGCAGAGAAAGCCTAATTTTCACTAGATCTCATCAATTGCCTAGGTGGTAGTTCACAAATATTTGTGGAATAAATTAATGCATTAGTAATAAAAATTGGGGGAAATCAGTATCTAGAATGCAAGTCTTCATTATCCAACTTGCCTGTTCTGAAAACCTTTGTCTCTGCATGGATATTCTGCTTGCTGAAGAGTGTCCTTGATAAAAGCCCAAGATTTACTACCAGTGAGTTACATCTGGAAAGGTTCTCATCTGGCCCTACCTTTGGCACCCACTCTAGTTCCACCACATAATGTATAAATCACTCAGTGAGGGGAAATGTTTAGACAAAATAAATGGTTTGGAAATACTAGCTGCACATGCGCTTACCCTGAGAGTGCATTAATGAAATTAACTCATACTCCAATGGGCCTTCTAGGTTGTCAATTTATGAGCATGGGAAACCATACTCTTGAAAGGCTAGTTGGATGAGGTTAGGTGTGAATCAAGGAAAGGTTTTTCTTAACAAGCAACATAATCAAAAAGAAAATAGAATTTTGTGGATAGAATTTTTTTCATGTTTATTAAAATTTCTGTGCAGTTTGGTCTGCCATGTATTGAAAATACTAAATATGCATAAATGGAGCTTATTTGAATTGATTTCTTCTACCTCTAAGAAAGTAACAAATAGTGACAATATTCTCAGTGTAGCTATATGTAGGTATAAGTTTGTACATGTGTATTACTCAAAGTCAGCTGAAAATTAAAACATGCTTTTGGAAGATTCAAATTAATAAAGAACATTTAACTGTTAGCATTATCCAGTGAAATAATATTTTATTTCCACTGCTATGGATAAACACTATAGCATCCATCAGGTGAGTAGGAGTGATGCCTCACTATTTTTGTTTTAGTGAATTTTAAATAGATCTCATAATAGGACTATCAGATGTGGAAATAGTGAATAATTCAATTAAGGTTATTTCACATGCAAGTTTTCATGAAATTGGTTGAATTTGGCGTAATGTTTTTGTGTTCTGTTATAACAATCTTAATCTGAGTTCTCTTTTAGTGTAAAAGTTTAATTTTATTTCCAGTTCTTTTCCTTCTAATCATATGTTTATTTCATGAACCATAATCTCCAGAGGAGTGGTTTAGCAGACCATGATATATTCATGTAAAACAGTGCAATAGATTCATTGTTTGTGACAAAGAGAGCTATGTAGAAATATGGATAGAAAATGATCTGGAACTAAAAATTCACATTCAGAATGATGTGTGGACTTGCGAGAAACTAAGTAAAATGAGAAGAAGGGAGTTTGTAGGTAATGATTTAGATCCTTGAAATAGTTTTAATTTTAATTTTTATCAGTAGTTTTTTTTTCCCTTTTAGTCTACTTGGAGGGATTGCCTAAAATATATGTATATTATAACTGAATGTTTGCCTAATTCCTAATTCATTTGCTGTATGATTAATCATCACATTTAAATATGCTAAGTGTGAATGTGTAAAGAGATATTTTCTCAATAGAAAAGAATGAAATTAATTTTGTTTTGCTTGTAGAATTTCAGTATATTAAAAAAAAATTTTTCAGTTTATTAAAACCTCAAACGCTAGTCCAAGTGATAATAAACATTTTGATAGAATGTATTTTCTCATTTGATACATATTTTTACTCCAGGAAAGAGTTCTATATAGTTTCTTTTTTCAATATATAAAAAATTGGGGCTTGTCAAAAAATAAATGTGAGCTCCAACTTAAGAAAGAAGTGAAGTCATTCTCAGCCATATCAGCAACTTAATAATTTGGAAAGACATTTGTCCTTAATATGTAGCGTCTAAAAGTGAATGTGATACCAATGATAATTGATACCATCGATGAGTGTCTGCTGTGTATGTGCAGGGTGCACTTTACAAATATTATCTCCAATACCCCAGTACCTGCAATTTTACACATGAGAAAATGGAAACTCAGTGATTAAGTACTTTGCACCAAACCATCCAGTTTCTCAAAATATGCTTCCCAAGAACCATCAAACGTATCATTATAATCTCCATGGCTTTGTCAATTTATCTCCTCAAAGACCATCAGTTATACCTATCATGGTCTTCCTCTGCAGGGATAAACATTATTAAGTAAGTACTATGGATAGGAAAGCAATAAGACAGGCAATCGAAGACATGAGTTCTAGACCTACTTTGCCAACAGTTAACTATGTGAACTTGATCAATTAACTTCTCTCAGACTGGGTTTTCTTCTTACAAAACATCAGGGTTGGACTGGAGTGCTAAAGGTTTATTCCAACTCTAAAAATTTCCTTCCACTTCTTTGAATAGGGATTTCTTTCTGTAGGAAGAAATAGGGCTCACTGTCAATATTGAAGGAGCTCTTACAAAAGAAAAAGTCCTTATTGAGTGAGGGGCAACTGCTTTGACTCTGCAGTAGGAAATTCACTTTGATCCTCTTGCCTTCATTTCCTCTTTCTCTTCAAACTCTACGTCCATCATACATGAAACAGTGCGTGATGAACAACTTCCCTATTTGATATTAAGGGACAAAAATCGGGTGCCCTCAAATACTGATTTTGGGGGGAAAGGGGTACATTTAAGTAATTTATCTTTTAAAAGAAATTATTGTAAGAAGCTAATAAGCCAATAGGAACTGACTTTAAATTAGCTATTTTCCTTCTCAGGCTTTTGATAAGAACTAAATAAAATGAAATGAAAGTTGCTTTTTCACTTGCGTTACTGTCGTTTCTTTGCTATTCTGTGTCTCTAACCTATCTATGTGAGTATATTGTCTTCCCACAGTCCAGCTGATAAAGCCGTAAAGGATTTTCAAACATTCCGTCTGTATGGGATATTGACTGAGTGTCTGGCTAATATGCTGGTTTCTGAAACAAAAGCATAATGGGAAAATGTTGCCTTACCCCCAACTCAGGCATATTCTTCTTCCGGCCCTAACTCCGGAGCCCTTGACTTTAACCTAGCTGTGCCTTTTGTCTGATCAGGAGGGCCTATTTATTAGGAGTCATACAAAATAAACACAAAACGTTTGCCATAAAATATGACAACCACTTTAAATAATGTTGACTTAATTAAACTTTAAACTTTATTTATATATTTTATGGCTTTAGTGTGAGCTCTTCTCGGATGTTTACTTCAGTGGAAAATCCATCATGTGAGGACCTTGAAAGGAATTAATCCCCCTACCCCTGGCACAGAGCTCAGCTCCAACAATTCATATCTAAATATTTAGTGATGGATGATACATGTTTATGGAACAGAGGGCAGCGTGACATTTAAATGTGCACTGCGGTTTCCATCGTGAGCATATGGCTGCAAAGACGCTAGAAGCTGAAGTTGTGCCAACCAACAGAAGTTGATAAGTTTTTTTTTTATGCTTGTCTTTTGTTCCCCCCTTTTGTCCATTCCATCTGTTACTGAAGTCTCTTTAACAAAACTATTCTTACAATCAACTTTCCAGAAAGAAGTTCTGCTGACTCTTGTGCATTTGGTAGTGCGTCCCATGTTAAACTAATAGCCTTGCTGGGTGTCAGCCAAAGGTTACAGGCCTCTCAAAATATTCCTGGAAAAAAAAAGTTTATCACTAAACTGAAGTTTCTCATTAGTAACCCTGTGGTGTCTAATCTGTGAAATTACATGATTAACTCCTTTGCAGAGTCTGCTTCAGTTAGGGCTTGCAATCCCACAGGAAGTTATTAAAAGTATCACCAAGATAATTCTCTAGCTTTGTACTTGGCCCCTGGGGTAAAGGAAATAGATCATTAGATGAGTACTTTATAATAAAGTTATAGATCACTCACAATTATTAAGTGACTGTCAAGGAGGATTATTATTTTAAAAGTTGAGGACAGTGTGATTTGAAAAACAAATAAAAACCATGAAAGAATTTCTTACTTCCTTTGTTTTGGAAAAGAAATGGAAAACATACTGTTTTCTCCCCCATGCTTTTTGAAGTTGATATTTTAATGTCTCTCTTAAATACAGATCTCTTACCTTGTACTTTTCCCCCTAAAGCAATTGAACTGTTCTTTGAATAACAGAGATTGTTCTTATGGTAAATACATAAAAATGCAAAGATAAACAAAAAGTCAGAGAAAATAGAATGGAAAAATAATTTGAGAATATGTGCAAATAATGTGAGAAGCTTTTTCCTATGGAAGAGATGTGGCCATGTGCATGCTTAGTAACTCACTGAAGGTTCTTAGAGATTATTCCTGTCATTCATTCAATTCACAAAACAATCTTCATTAGCCAGGACACTCTGCCCTTGATAAGAGTAGAATACAAATATACCGATCTTATAACGAAAAGCAATACCAAATAGCTCTCATTATTAGTCCAAATCCGCTACACAGTGCAGCTGTTCTTGGTAACCTCAGTCGGATATTTGGCTTTTTGAGCTATACTCCAGGCTCTGACTCTTATTCTACTCTGGACAGAAATGTTCCGTTTGTCCGTCTCTTACTTTGCTTTCCAAAATATTTACTGTAACTTCCTTATTTTTTTTTTTTCACAAAAAGCCCAATCGGCCAAGTACATGGTTTGTTTTGAAACCAATTCCTGACCATGCTGAATTTTTGTAATAAAAAGCCCTGTGGGTTATTCAACCAAACCATTCAGATGCCTGAGTTTGATTAGTCACACAGCTACTTGGCATTGGTTGGATAGCGATGTGTATAGATGCCAAATGGACTCCTTTGAAAATGCCTGTGTCATGTGAAAAACTTCGTGTATGCATAATGCTAAACCTTTTACAAGTTTATGAATCCCAAACCCAATAGAGGGAGCAAGGCAGGACATTGACAAAAGATTGATTCTTTTTTTTGTTTCTTTGTGTTTTTGTTGTTGTTGTTGTTGTTGTTTTGCTTTCATTTCCTATGATGTTCTGATCTTAACCAGAAAAAGAACATCACTCTAAAAATTCATTAAAAAGGAAATACATGACAGCTGAAAAGGGAATTTAGGCTTTCTACTCATACTTGGACAGCAATTCCTTTGAACAGTTATATAATGAGCTTCGGACATGTAGAATATTACTTCAAAGCAGTACGTCTTCCACAGTCTTAGTTTTACCTCCCATTTCAAGTTAATAGAAGCATAAAGTTCAAGGTAGAGTTCAACAGAGAGGAATATTGAAGATTGATGTTGGGGGAAGTACTTGCCCCACTACGCTTTCACAGCTCTCTCAGGGCCTGGTCAGCACTCTGATCAACATTTATGTACAGGGACAGAAAAAATGTGTAGCCATAGCCCTCCATGAGCACATTAGTACTAATTAAAATGTTATGTTAGTCACCCCAAAACAATCCAATCTTTTATTTAATATATGTTGACCATTTACTATGTGCCAGGAACTGTGCTAAACTTTTCTATGTCGATGCATTTAATGCACACAATATGCTTATGAGGTAAACACCATCATGTCCTAATTTTATGAATAATAAAACAGGTGCACGGAAATGTGAAATAATTTCCCTATATTACACAGCTGATAGATGATCAGGCCAAGACTGAAACTCATGTAGTCTTACCCCAGGACTATAACCACTGTGCATACTGCCTCTGTGTGAGGTCCTGGAGCCCAGAACAGGTGGGTTTGGAGGAATTATAAGGTGTAAACAAAGGACAACTAGAAAGTCTGCAGTCTACCAGAGCAGATCTGGGGGAGATGCACGCTGTTGTTGGTGCTTGAGACAGGGGGAGGAAGACCATCAAAGGTCAACTTTGCCTGCTACAGCACTTTTCCCATGACTGTCCTGACCTGCTTTCCACAGGAATCCCATCACAGCCCTAGGTCCATCACACATGACTTTGCTTCTTAACAGGTGAATAAAATGCAGAAAATATCACTGACACAATATCACAGAATGCTGGATGCAGATTAATTTACAGATATGTTCTGTCCAGCCTCCATCTAGATGAAGAAACTGATGGGCCAGAAAGTATATGCGGTCTGCCCAAGGTCCCATAATGTGTTAGTTCCAAAGCTAAAACTAGAAGCTAAGTTTCTCCCCTGAAATGGCTCTTGCCTGTCCCATACTCCATCCTCTAAAAAAAGTATCTGATACTATCACTGTATATATGGCTCTTTATGAAATACAGTATGATCCTGTGCTCTCGTTGCATGACTTCTGTCATTAGAAGGATGACATCAGCATAATACCCACAGATATATGATTAAAGTAGTTATATTCAAAAGCCCAGGATTGCTCAATGGACTTTAACACAAAGGCTTGAAGAAGGAACAAGCTTGCAGAAGACCACACTCAAAATCTCTTACCATCTTCCTGAATGCAACTTTCTAAGTATATTCCCCAAATCACACACATATACCTACAAATTACCAGAATTTGTTTATGACAAGGGCTGTGATTTTTCTTTTTGACATTCCATAGACATCAAAGCTCTTTGAATAGTCTGATGAGCTCCACTAAATGTTATTTTTCATAGGCTTTGGAGTCTGACCTACCTAAGTGTGAATCCTATATCCCCAATTTTCTAACTGGGTAAAACTGGTCAGACTAACCGACCTCCATGCAAAACCACTGTGGAGTGGGGCAAACACAGTCTTAGGAGCTACAAGACAAAATTTGAATTCTTCTTCCATTAATCATTAGCTATATGTTCTTGGACAAGTTACTTAACTTTTCTGAATTCGTTTCTTCATCTGTAAAAATATCTGTTTTGACTCCTGCCTCGTAAACATATGGTCTAATTTTCAAGTATGTGGTAGAATGAAATGTTTATCAAATGCTTGGCACAGTGTTAGGCATAAAGTAGATTCTCAGGAAATGTTAGTTCTATTGTTTTTTTCCTTTCTGATTCTCAGTTTTCTTATCAGTAATTGGTGAATAATATAATTTACCTTGAGAGGTTTTGTGTCACTTCACAAGGCACCTGAAACCATACAGAACCACGCACTCACAATAATGCTGAAGGTAAACTAGCTGCCAGGCACCTTGCTGTCAAGTCACAGAGTGCTGATCTTGAGTGCCTACAGTTTCTCTGCCTGGACTCAGGGCAGAGCTCTTGACCCTCGTAATGACACACTGAAGAGAGGTAAGGTGGTGGCGCATATAGACATCAGGTGTCTCATCTGCAAGGAGAAAGCAGATGCAGAGACCAAGATCTTATAACGGATAATCTCCAGTAAGGACTATCAAGTCTAAGGTCACTGGACCATCCGGGAGGAGGAAGATGGATGGCACAAGGCTCTTTACTGGGCGCTGCAACTTACATACACAAAATTCAGCTCTAAGAACTACTGGACACAACTTCAGCCACCCACCCACACATTTGAAGTGCTCAAGATGAGCCCCGGCAGACACTCCAGTCTAGTGCACTCATCACGATGACATTCTTCTCTGCATAGAGATGGCGAGTGTCCTGGGAGGGGACCAGAAGCCACAGCCACAAAGCAAAGTCAAACCTTCTGTTATGTCTAAACTCATGTTAAGTTTTGACTGCTTCAATTTAAAAAAAAAAATGGGATCTAAATAAATGATTCTTTATCTTAAAAATGTTATATAATTTTTTTAAATCTCAAGAAAATCTTAATTTGTGGATTCAACCACAAGTATAACTTTCCCATTCACATGAGGCAACCATGGGGGAATTTAGATTTTATAGATTTACATCAACATCATCACTAAAAACTGCATGGATTCCACTGTGAATTTCTAAACATTCAAGTGTCATAAATTTCTCAAAATTTCAAAATGACATTTTCCCTTAAAACTTTTTTGTTTGCTTTTTAGGAGGTGGTTTTAGAGAGGGGTTGTTTGAGGAAGTATACATAAATATTAAAAAAGCTATTGTGAAAGACTAAACACCTCTATTTTAGATTAAACCTTGGAAATCTTTTTAAAAATCTGAAACAATCTCCCCAAGTATAAATTCCATTGCTTTTTAAAATAATAATGATTGGGAAAACAGAGTGATAATATTTCTCATGACTTACTCTGAACTACTTTTTTAAAAAAATTAACTTTGAAGGGACATCTCTTCAGCTCACATCCCTGGCACTTGCTCACGTATACACACAGACACACAAGTTAAATTTGAATTTAGATGACAACAATAAAAAACACTGTGTGTGCTGTGAAATATGCTCAACATATAAATTCATCAGTGGAAAAAATTAATCCAAAAATAGACCCAAGTCCAAATAGTAAGTATTCAAACAATATTTGCCAAATTTAGGCAGGGAGGATTTGAGATAATGGACTAGCATGATGGTGATGATGACAATAACAATGTTAATCAGAAGTGTGTTGATTTGGGTTTGCTCAGCAGGAAAGTCGAGGCAAGAACTTGGCTGCAGGAAGTTTATTTGGGAGTTGGTCTCCGGGAGAAGTGACAAGGAAGGAAGTTAAGGCAGGAAAGGAGGAAAAACCAACCTAAAGATATGACACTGAGGTTGCTGCTTTGGGCAGTTGGACTCAAATCCTTTGGGACTGCTTGGGAAATGCACAGAACGACTCCCAGAATTATCCCCTTGTAAAATGGGAGGAAGACGGGGTATTTACCCACCAGTTACTACACCTCCTTGGCTGAGGATTGTCTCCAGGCATTAAACTCCCCCACACGTGTGGGTTGCACCTGAGTGCAAGGGGACCATAGAGCAGAAGGCGTGTGCTCTTGAGGTAGGTGAGCGTGAGGTCACCTGCAACTGTACAGTGCAGATGCAGCTGAACTCAGAGATTGACCATGAGCATGCTGATGTGGTGTGAGAACCAGAGGCACCTAGCATGCTGGGAAACACTGAGCATAGTGAATGTTCTGCCTGCAGAAATCATGGCTAAGGGCATTGGAAAGGTAGGTGTCCTTAGTGGTAAAGCTGTTGTCTCATTGTAACCCCATGGCTTGATTCTTTGCAGTGAGTCCCACTGTGTCACCTGAAGAACAACACTGGCCACCAATGTAAAGCCCATGATACGTACAATTGATCTCTACAATGGATTTTCTCTTGACTCCCAAAGCTACTTTTACAAGGTGCTTCCAGTGTTCTCATTTTTTTATTTGTTGTTGATAGGGGACATTTTGGGTAAAATACCTTCCACATTCATAAAAAACAACATTGATGGTCATCGTTGGATTGTTGACTTTCAGCTAAAACATAAGGATTTCTTAATGATCTTAGTGTGAGTGAATCACCGTTACAGTCTCAGGGAATTTCGTGACTGG